>CAUYQG010031275.1:0-12921 GCA_963574415.1 Tarsius wallacei | reverse complement strand
AGTCTCACTCTGTCACCCAGACTGGAGTGCAGTGGCCGCTTCCGGCCACTGCAGCCTCGCTGGGCTCCGGTGATCCTTCCGCCTCAGCTTTCCAAGTAGCTGGAACTACAGGTGTGCGCTACCACACCTGGCTAATTTTTTTGATTTATTGTAAAGATGAGGTCTCGCCAAGTTGCCCAGGTGGGTCTCAAACCCGCGAGCTCAGGCAATCCACTTACCTCAGCCTTCCAAAGCGCGGGATTACAGGCTGAGCCACTGAACCCAGCTCTAATTTTTGATTTATTGTAGAGACAAGGTCTCGCCAAGTTGCCAGGGTGGATCTCAAACCCACGGGCTCAGGCAGTCCACTCGCCTCGGCCTCCAAAAGTGCTGGGATTACAGACTGAGCCACAGAGCCCAGCTAGCCCTGTTTATAATCTGGTCCATAACCTGTCTCTTCCTTGTCTTTAGGTGGTGACAGCAGGAGCAACCATCCCCTTCCCCTTGGCTCCGGGCCAGTCCCTTCCTGATACACTGGTGCAGCTTAGAGCCACCCCATGGACCCCGCTGTCTGCATGTGGGGACCCTTCTGGAACACGATGCTTTGCCCAGTCAGTGGTGCTGAGGGGTATAGACAGAGCTTGCCACACGAGGTGAGGACTATCAGTCCTTAGGAGCTCATGTCAGATTTTTGTCTCATGTCCTTTTCTCCCTAATGTCTCTGGGCATTCCAGTGATACTGTTTCCTCCCAACACTCTAATTTTTAAAAAGACTCTGAACATCCTGATTCAGCTGATGGCCTGAAAACATAAGAATTCTGAGTTTCTTATTTATACTGTCACATGAGTAAGATTAACAGTAGTTTTGGCTTTGTTCTGGCAGTCAACTCACCCCAGGGACACCTCTGCCTTCCCTCCTCCATGCATGTACCACTGGGGAGGAAGTGTTGGCCCAGTATTTACAACAGCAGCAGCCTCAAGTTGTGAGGTCAGTATAACGGCTTGCTCCTGCCCTTCTTGGGGACCTCAAACCTTCCTTGACTTCTTCTGTAACTGCTGTTCCCTGCCTCCACAGTTCCTCTCATCTGCTGCTGACTCCCTGCAGGGTGGATTCTCCTTACCCCCACCTCTTCTCCTCCAGCCTCAGCCAGCAGGGTATGGTTCTGGACGGTCCCCGCAAGGGAGGAGGTATGTAGGAGGGGAAGAAACCTCAGATCTCAAGTATGGAGGAGGTTTTACTATCTCCCTTCCTGGATTAAGAGTTTAAGGCCAGGTATAGTGTCTCGTGCCTGTAATCCCAGCACTTTGGGAGGCCATGGTGGGGGATTGCTCAAGCCCAGGAGTTCAAGACCAGACTAGAAAACAGGAAGACCTCATTTCTACCAAAAAAAAAAAAAATCAAAAAGCAAGCCAGGTATGGTGGTGCATGCCTATAGTCCCAGCTACTCAGGAGACTCAGGCAGGAGGATCGCCTGAGTGCTTTAAAAATTGCTTAAAAAGTTGATAGTTGAACACTCCTTTATTCACCCTATGGCTCCCGAGAAAAATATTCTTTTCTCTGGAACACTGGTATACTAAGAGGACAGACAGTATACAAAATTTGTTTACAATCAATTCTACCAAAGGCCCAGACTTCCCTTTCAGGATGACAGAGTCCCAGGTAGAAGAACAATTCTTTCACAGGTCCCACTTTTTCTCCACCCAACAGCTGTGGAGAGCATCCCAGTGTTTGGGGCTCTGTGCTCCTCTTCATCCTTGCACCGGACCCTGGGAGCCTTGGCCAAAGACATCACCAAACTGGATGTGCGGCGCTGGGCCAGCTTCATGGATGCTGGCGTGGAACAGGATGACGTGGTGGAGCTGCTGCAGGAGCTAGGAAGCCTGGCCCAGTGCTACCAGGAGGGTGACAGCCTCATAGACTAAAGTTCCAAGGGGGTAAGGGGAGAGGAGAGCTAGTTTGCAATAAAACCTGCTGGCTGCAGGAGCCCATGTCTCTTCAGGCAGAGAAGCTCGGTGTCTCGGGACTAGCTACACCAACAGATGCACTCACTTGGAAACACTGTGATCACATCACAGAACAATAAATATGTACCATCCGAGCAAGGAAAAATAGACAAAGGAGCTGAACCCCACTCTCCCTCGATGCTATTACAACATAGACTTGTAGGGTCTTCATAAGAGACCTCAAATGATGCACAGGATGCAGAGCCCCTGCGCCCTCTCCAGCCTCACTTTGTCCCTGTCCTGAGCTCCTGCTCTCCAGCTCTGTAGACTGAGTTCAAGATTGTACAAGCAAAGTACAACCACCCTCTCCCCCAGCGTCAGGGTGCGTGTTGGGTTTGGTCCACGGCAGGTAATATTCACATTTTCCCAGTCTCACTCATCCAGCTCCTCCTCAGACAGAAGGTCCCCGTGGTCAGACAGTTGGTCTGTATTGCTGGTACTGGTTGCATCATCCTCATCCTCAGAACTGGCCTCACAGGCAGTGTGGAAGAGCTGCATGAGTTCTCGAAAACGGTGGGAAACCTACGAGAGGAAAAGGGTGGATTCACTGTTCCCTAGTAACACTTGAGCACTTCCTAAGCATTATATGCCTGTTTGAAATATCTTCTTTTTTTTTCCTGAGTCAGTCTCACTCTGCCATCCAGGCTGCAGTGCAGTGGCATGCTCATGGCTACCACAATCTCAACCTGTTGGGCTCAGGCTATCCTTCCAAGTAGCTGGAACTACAGGCATACACCACCATGCCTGGCTGATTTATTTATTGTACAGACAAGGTCTTGCCTAGTTGCCCAGGCTGGTCTTAAGCCCCTTGGTTCAAGCAATTCTCTCACCTCCACCTTCCAAATTGCTGGGATTACAAGTGTGAGCCACTGCACCTGGCCTGAAACAGCTTTTATTTATTCCACAAAGCAGGGTTGAGAGAGCTGTGTCTTACAAGGAAGCTCAAGAGGCTAGATATTTCACCCAAAGTCACACTTCTCCTAAAAACAAAACTCAAATGGAAACTTTGGGGCTTCTACCTCAAATCCAATGCCTTTTTTCTTCTAGAACCAGACTACCATGACAAATCAGGCCCTTCCTTATATCAGACTTTTACAGTAACCAGTTAAGTGTCCTGAACTGGAAAACTCATTCTTCTTTCAGCTGGCTAAATGTCCTCTTCGGCCAGGTTCCCCCCCCCACCCCCGACTTACCTCAGCAGGGGTCTTATTTCCCAGCTGTTGGGAGATGACGCTGAATGTCTGTGGCTGTGCTCCCTGCTCCTGGCACATGGTGAGAATCACGCGGTCAGCTTCCCTGTAACCCACATGTCATGGTTAGTCCTAAGGAGCCACTTGGATGTGGTTCACACTCCAGCACATCGTCCATCCTCACCTACCTTGTCCATAGGACCACCTTTTCCCCAGTGGAGCTGACCTTGCTGTTGTTGGCACATACGGTTGCTTCTGTGGCCTTTGGCTGCTGCTCCCCCTTGCCCTGGATTCCACTGTCTTTAGCCAAACCCCCTCTAGGAGCTTTGGAAGAAGTCTCTGAGGTGTCAGTTCCTGATGAAGATTCACAGACAGGGGACATCTTTCCAGCTGTCTTCGTCCCAGACCTGCCTGACAGCAGCCAGTTTTCCGTATCTGGTTTTCCAGACACATGTCTTCTCCCTACATCTCTGGTCTTTGAGGAAACAGGACTCGAGAAGGAAGCAGGGAGTTCAGCGGTAGCGGGCAATTTCTCAGTTTCTGAAGCATCCCAGACCAGCATTGAAGGCTCTGCCTCACCCACTGCCTTTTGGTCCTCCCTCTCCTGAAGTCTGGGGGATGCCTGGGGGCAGGAGAGAACTTCAGGCCCAGCCTGGTTTCTCCTCACAGTGTACAGGGCACTTCCCACTTTTGGTGGAAGCTGAGGAGTCTCCGGTGAGCAAGGTGGTGGGCCATCCAGGAGAAGCCGTTCTGTAAGAGTTACTTCTCTAGGGCACAGTGAAGTGCTCCCTATTGCCAATCCTGCTTAGGAGAAAAAGAAGGATCTAGGGTATGGACATGATCGAGACACACCTAAAGACTAAAAGTTATCATAGGGTCACTGTGGTGAGCTACTGTGATAAAGTTCTAATTGAAAGAGTGGGATGTGAAGTCATTATGCAAAGACATCAAGTCCTAATGCCAAGGCTGAGATGGGCTGGGATTTGGGAAAGGTGATTACAATAGATTTTGTGGATAAGGCAAAGGGCTTCAGGAATGATAACACGAGAAGAGAAAGTTGAGTCATGTCAAATGTGCAGCACTCTTAATTCTGCAAGAGGAGTGAGGTCAGAGAAAATAAGGGCTGGATCCTATTGGGCCATCAGTGAGAGAGGCAGAATATCCATCCCTGAAAAGACTTGTTAATCCAGGCTCCTAGAGGTTCCCGCTTAAAGCATGAAAGAATAAGACAGTGGGGAGACAGTGGGGAGACACCTCTTATCAACAAGGGTACCTGAACGAAATATTTTTGTATGCCTAACCCCTAACTGTACCCCACAATAACATAATAAAATAAAATAAAATAAAATAAAAATTCAAAAAGAATAAGACAGAAACACAGGGATAAGGGTTGGCTGGGTGACAGGCAGAACACTCACCTGGAACAGGCATCTCGCCCTTTCTGGTGGTCCTCACAGTCCTGCTCTGGGTTGCCTCAGTGCGCTCCCGCTCCTCTGGTACTTCTTCCATTACATTCTGGCCCTGCCTGGCTTCCTTAGCACCAGGCATGGGACTGGCCTCTCGGTGGGGGCTGCTGCCCACCAACTCATGGGGCTCCTTGCTTTTGTAGGATTTGCTGTCACAGACCTGGAGAGAGAGGCTTCTGGGTAAAGGATGTCCCAACCTGGACTCAAAGATCCTCTGCCTCGGCCTCCCAAGTACCTGGTACTACAGGTGCACACCAACACTTCCAAGGATTTTAAATGGCCCAGGGTAAAGTACTGAATTCCACTACTACTTCTCTAACCAAGGACTGTATTTTTGGTGCCAACCAACTCATACAGAGAACTTAGAATGACCTTCAGAGCCTGCTTTCCTCACACAGATTTATTTTGTTTAAAAAAAATCTTGGAAGCTGGGCTCGGTGGCTCAGCCTGTAATCCCGTGCTTTGGGAGGCTGAGGTGAGTGGATTGCCTGAGCCCGCGGGTTCGAGACCCGCCTGGGCAGCTTGGCGAGACCTCATTTCTACAATAAATCAAAAAATTAGCCAGGCGTGGTAGTGCTTGCCTGTAGTTTCGGCTACTTGGAAGGCTGGGGCGGAAGGATCGCCAGAGCCCAGCAGGTCGAGGCTGCAGTGGCCGGGAGCGGCCACTGCATTCCAGTCTGGGCAACAGAGTGAGACTCCAACTCAAAAAAATAATAATAATCTTGGAGGCCGGGTACAGTGGCTCATGCCTATAATCCCAGCACTTTGGGAGGTCGAGGTGAGAGGACTGTCTGAACCCACAGGTTTGAAACCAGCCTAGGCAACATTTCTACAAGCAAAAAATTAGCCGGGCGTGGTGATGTGTATCTGTAATTTCAGCTACTTGGAAGGCTGAGGCAGAGGATTGCTTGAGCCCAGCAAGTTGAGGCTGCGGTGGCCGTGAGAGTGCCACTGCACTCCAGCCTGGGCAACAGAGTGAGACTCCAACTCAAAAAAATTAAAAAATTTTGCCAGGTGTAGTGGCTCATACCTATAACCCCAGCACTTTGGGAGGCTGAGGCAGGAAGATTTCGTGAGGCCAGAAATTCGAGACTAGCCTAGGAAACATAGGAAGACCCTGTCTGTGCAGAAAGTTTTGAAAAAGTTAGCTGGGCAAGGTAACATGCACCTGTAGTCCTAGCTACTCGAAGGCTGGGACAGGAGGATTGCTTCAGGCCAGGAGTTCAAGGTAATAGTGAGCTATGATCGTGCCACTGTACTCTAGTCTGGACAAGGAAAAAAAATCTAAAAGGGAAATATTTAAACTGTTTTCCCCAGCAATTCTTTGTTTTTTGAGTTGGAGTCTCACTCCGACACCCAGGCTGGAGTGCAGTGGCACACTCACAGCCACCCCAGCATCAACCTACTGGACTCGGGCAACCCTTCTGTCTTCCAAATAGATGTAACTACAAGTATGTGCTACCACGCCCGGCTAATTTTTTGATTTACTGTAGAAATGAGATCTCGCCAAGATGCCTAGGCTGTTCTCGAACCCATGGGCTCAGGCAATCCCCTTGCCTTGGCCTCCCAAAGTGATGGGATTACAGGCTTGAGCCATTGCGCCTGGTTGGCAATTCTTTTTTGTGTGTGTGTGAGTCGGAGTCTCATTCTATCACCCAGGCTGGAGTGCAGTGGCATGCTCACGGCCACTGCAGCCTCGACCTGCTGGGTTCAGGCGATTCTTCTGCCTCAGCCTTCCTAAGTAGCTTCTGGAACTACAGGTACACATCACTACGCAAGGCTAATTTTTTTTAATTTACTGTAGAGACGAGGTCTTGCCATGTTGCAGGCTGGTCTCGAACCTGTTGGCTCAGGCAATCCTTTTGCTTCTGCCTCCGAAAGTGCTGGGATTATAGGTGTGAGCCAACATGCCTAGCTTCCCCTGTAATTGTAAAAGTTTTTCTCATAGGTTACAAACCAAAATCCATCATATATTTGTAACTGATTCTATTTATTTTGCACACATACACGTGTGTCCTGAATATTATTTGTATACATGTAATCTTTTTAAATCAAAAGTCTCACTCTGTTCCCCATTCTGGAGTGAAGTGGCATGCTCACAGCCACTGCAGCCTTGAACTGCCGGATGTAGGTGATCCTTCTACCTGCCTTTCAAGTAGCTGGAACTACAAGCGTGTATCACCATGCCTGACTAATTTTTTAAAAATGTATTTATTATAGAGATGAAGCCTCACCAAGTTGCCCAAACTAGTCTCAAACCCCTGGGCTTAGGCAGTTCTCCCAAAGTGCTGGGATTACAGGAATATGTACACACTATATGTATAATATTTTTAGGAATTCAGTAAGGCACAAATCTGTAAACAATACCCCAAACAGTAAAGCACAGTGCTGCCCCAGACAGCTCTGGCACCCCTTGGCCCAATACCCTTAGTGCCTTCCTCACCTTGCTGCTGCAGTGGCTACAGTTTCTCCTTTTGTTCTTCTTCAGCTTGGAATCAGGACCTCCTTCGTGGCAGGAACAGGCACAGTCCTTGGCCCCATCTGGCCACTCAGTCTCCTAGGAGATACCTGAGCTTGATTAGCTGCCAAGTCTTTTTGGTGCCAAGAGAGGAAGCTACACTGTGAGCCATATGAACTCCTCCTCCCCCTCCCCAACCCTTCTTTTTCAATCACGCTGCCTGGGAAAATCAATAACCCAAACTAGATTAAGGCCTATTATGAGTCCCTGCAAAAAATCCCTAAATGACCCAAAGATTGACATATCCCAGTCGCCCAGATAGTTTGAGAAATATTTAAGTCAAATACAATCTGAGGCAAAGTTACTGGAGAGCTCCGTCATGAGGTAAGATCTACTCACTCGTCTGTCTTTGTTTCTGTCTCCCTGTGCCTTGAGCTCTCCCCTCTCTTCCAATCCCCTTGAGAGAGGGCTTTGTACATATGGAAGGCTCACTCAATGATACTCTCTGTTTAATAAACCCAAGACATAGTACCATTACTGTCCCAACTTATGAAGAAACTGAAACACAGAGAGGTTAAGCAAGTTGCCCAAGGTCATTCAACTAGTAAGAAGCAGATTCTCTCCAGGAAAGAGAAAAAACATGTAGTAAAGAGACACAAATTGTAAAAACAGCTTCTTGAAGAGCAGTTGAGTACCAGCAGACTGAGTTCACAACGTAGCACTGCCATTTAGTGATGAGAGACCCTGGCAATGGTCTCTCTCTATACTTCAGTTACCTTTTCTGTAAGATGCAAAAACAGCAATCTTTCCATAGGGTTACCTTGAGAATTAAATAAGTTAATAATCCATGTAAAATACTTCCCAGCAATGCCTGATATTCTGTAATACAACTAGGTATTAACTGCTATCATTACTATTAATATGGGGAATCTTGGTTCTGTTTCCACACATGAACAAAAATGTAAACATTAAGATTCCAGCTGGGCTCGGTGGCTCAGCCTGTAATCCCATGCTTTTGGGAGGCTGAGGTGAGTGGATTGCCTGAGCCCGCGGGTTCGAGACCCACCTGGGTAACTTGGCGAGACCTCATCTCCACAATCAAAGATCAAAAATCAGCCAGGCGTGGTAGCGCGCGCCTATAATTCCGGCTACTCGGAAGGCTGAGGCGGAAGGATCGCCGGAGACCAGCAGGTTGAGCCTGCGGTGGCCGGGAGCGGCCACTGCACTCCAGTCTGGGCGACAGAGTGAGACTCCAACTCAAAAAAAAAAAAAAAAAAAGATTCCAAAGTAAGCTGGGCACAGTGGCTCACGCCAATAATCCCAGCACTTTGGGAGGCTGAGGTTAGAGGATTGCCTGAGCTAACGGGTACAAGACCAGCCTGGGCAACTTGGTGAGACCTCATCCCTATCATAAATCAAAAAATTAGCTGGGAGTGGTGGTGTGTGCCTGTAGTTCCAGCTATTTGGAAGGCTGAGGCACAAGGATCACCTTAGCCCAGCAGGTTGAGGCTGGGGTGGCCAAGAGCGTGTCACTGCACTCCAGCCTGAGAAACAGAGTAAGACTCCAACTCAAAAAAAAAAAAATTCCAAGGTAAGAGAACTAGCTCTGAGTTAAACAGAAAAGGGGAGACACAAATCCTTCTCCTGAGGGAATCCCAGGGTTTCTTTAGCAACTGCACTGTCTTCCCAAGGACTCTGCATGTCTACATCAGCCTGACCTGTGGCTCGTGCTCCATGACTGTCTCAGACCTAGAGGCTTTGGATTAGCACTCTGGACCGTACCAAAGAAACTCTGGACCACCTCTGGACTGTCCCAGGGAAACATTCAGTAAAAAAAAACTCGAGGCTCGATTCTTGAAAAAGGGACCATCCTCAACAACCTGGCATACCTTATCATGATTTGGGGCCCCTATCTCTTTTCTTCTTTTGTTCTTTGAAGCTGTGGGTATCTTGGGAGGTTCCTCTTCCTCTTCCACGTCGGGCAGTGCCACTTCTTCAAAGCCATCAAACTGGGGAGGAGTTGCTGCCATTCAGCACAGACTCTAGCAGGTATCCCTCCCACGTGTCGCCTCCCCCCCACAGCCCTACTGCAGTCTCAGGGCCTGTACCTCATACTCTTTCTCCTCAGTCCAATTAATCTCTTCAAAGTCACCCATCCGGCTAGCTGCTGGGCGCAGATGGTCAAAGAAGACAGAGAACTCATCCTGGAGGTGGTCGTGGCCCTTGAGGAGCTGCCACATCTGTGTCTTGAGCTGAGCAGTTACAGAGGGAAAGACGAAGTCTCTGGAGCCTCTCCCTACTACCCTTCCAACCACTCCCACACACTTCCACATCCTTCCCCTCATCAGCTGGGAGACACAGAGTGTGTCTGATAGCTCAGAATTCTTAAACTCTCCCTTCTTGCCTGCCTGGGAGAGGGGTACTAACACCAGGTTTGATTCCCAGTGATTGCACTCTCCACTCTTTCCCTACTGACCTCCAGCTAGGACACTGTACCCAAGCAGAGTGGGGAGGCAGGCCCCAGTCCCAAAACCTCCTTCCCTGAATGTCCCTTGCAGGGCACAGATAGATGGCATTCCTGAGCTGCGAAGATCAGGCAGACTCTGGTTTCAGGTGGCAATCCCTCCGTATCCCAGTGCCTTATGCTTCAGGTAAGCCTAAACAGTACTTGCCTTCTTCACCTCCTCCAGGAAGCCCTTGGTATTCCAGAGGCAAAAGGCTATGAAATAGGTTAGGGGACGAGAGAAGGGAAGGGCTCAGGCCAAGAAGACAACAAAGAAAGCAGGGCAGGAAGGCCTACCTCAGTGATCTCTTGGGGAAGGCAGTCTGCACAGCCCTGGAGGACCTTGATGATCTTCTGGTGGTGCGAGGGATTCTCTGCGAAGCAAATCTCGAGCTGCCGAAGGAATTTGCGACTCTTCTCAAAAGCCTGCTGCTCCTCAAACTGCCAGAGTGAAAGCAGGCAAAAGGGGAGTCACTCTACAGCCAGAGCAGGCCTTGAGGATTCTAAGGATAAGAACCAATGAGCTGGGGTGTGAGGGACAAAACCTAGTGTACAGCCCCAGTTTACAACGTTAGTTCCCAACTGTGAAACCTCATTTAAAACCCTAGTATCCATCCACGTAGGGCAACTGGTGGCATCCAACCAAAGTAAATATGATGTGAATAAAAGATCCAAAAGATGTGCATGTTGTGGGTTGTTCACTCTTTTATGGACCGTGAAATTAGACACTCAAACTCTGTTACTCTACAGTTAACAAAGAGTTTGCACATATACAATCACGTGGTCCTCATAACACCAGAAGAGAAGACAGCCACCATATGCATACCATCCCGCAATTTAGCTGTCATAAGACTATGAGAATACACTCAGTAGTCCCTATATTCCTATTTTTATTTGTCATGACAAGAAGCACAGGTTTAGACTCCTATTCTTCAACACTCCAGATGTCACTTTGTCACAGTGGCTTTCACAGACCACTGTGCACAGAACTGCACATACCATACCCTCACCTACCTACCTAACAACCATCTAGTGCCATTTCCTGTTTTATTTTTCTATATAGCATAATCACTATAAAACATTATCTACTATATATTTTACTGTTTACATTATAATACATATGTTATATTTATATATATATACCACATATACACTTTTTTTGTTTTGTTTTTTGAGTAGGAGTCTCACTCTGTCACCCAAGCTAGAGGGCAGTGGCATGCTCACAGTCATGGCAGCCTCGACCTGCTGGGCTCAGGTGATCCTTCCACCTCAGCCTTCCAAGTAGCTGGAACCACAGGCATGTGACATCATGTCTGGCTAACTTTTTGACTTATTGCAGAGACAAAGTGTCACCAAGTTGCCCAGACTGGTCTCAAACCCCTAGACTCAAGTAATCCTCTGGCCTCCACCTCCTAAAGTGCTGGGATTATAGGGTTGAGCCACTGTGCCCAGCCGACATACATGTTTTATAGATTATTATCTGACTTCCCCTTGGGAATATAAATTCTATTAGGGCAGGGATTTTATTCTTTTTCCTTTTTTTTGAGTTGGGTCTCACTCTGTCACCCAAACTGGAGTACAGTGGCACAATCAGGGCTCCCCAAAGCACCTACCTCCTGGGCTCAGTCTCCCTAGTAGCTGGGACTACAGGCATGCACCATCACACCTGGCTCATTTTTTAAATCTTTTGTAGAGATGAGGTCTTGGTATGTTGCCTAGGCTGAGATTTTAGTCTTTTTAAATTGCTATATTCCTAGTACCTGTAACAAGCACATATAACAAGCACTCAACAAATACTTGTTAAATGAACGCCTGTTTTATTCCAGTCTCCATTGGCAACTAAAGGTAAAATCCCCTCAATGCCATTAAAGAAAATGGGGGAATAGGGTTGGGAAGATCATTCCTTGAAGACAGAGACTCTTATAACTTGGACTAGGAGAAGGCTATCTGTCTGGGGACAGTTGGGAGACTGAACAGTCTTATCCAACTCCGCTTGATCCCAGTTGCACTCTGACCCAGATTTAAGGTATACTCTTCATGCTCATTTACTTACTAATCCACAAGCCAGAGCTTGCTCAGGTAACAGGAAAGCAGCAAAGTCCTTCAAGAGCTGAGGCCAGTCTTGGAGCAGAATTTGCAGGCTTTTGTAGAGATCCACAGCTGTCTGCCTCTGGGTACTTGACTCAAATTCATAGATGACCTGAAGGAAGTCCTCATACTTGCCAGGGATATGCTGTAAGGCTTCTCGTACCTACACAGAAAGACTTTTAATCATCAACACCTTTCTTTGGGCCCCAACAAGAAGCAGCAGTAAAGGGAAAAGAAGAGATTTCCAAGAATTATCCATTGAAGTCTATACCTCCTACAGGTCTTAATATCTGACTGTTAATAGAAGACACAGAGAAGTGAGCAAGGCCCAGATCTTTTTCTGGTAGGAGGCAACTGAAAAGTCTTCATTGTCCAGGGACCATAACTCTACCCACAAAACCAGGTAATGCTTTTCTTTAGGTCATAGCCCTAACTTCTCCTTCTTGATTTCAACCCTATAAAAAATATATCAGAAGTGTTTTGCACATGTTTTTCAGTTTGATGTCATTTGAGGGTAAAAATACACAAATTAAGGGTGTTAGGAAAATATTAGGAGACAAGAAAAAGACATGAACTATCACTGCCAATACTCTATATTGCTGGGGGGGATAAAGGAACACTAGTTACCAACATAAGGAGATAGTTATCTAGGACACTGCCAGGAACAGGTTGGTTTATGTCTGAAGACCAATGTACTTCTCTGAGATCCACTTGCTGGCCAGCGTGCCACCTGTCTTTCTCCTTGAGCCAAGGGCTCAGTAAAAGTCCTTATTAGTCCACTCAGTAAAGTCATAACCTCCCACTGATGATGGTGGTATCATCTTTCTGCCAATCTCTGGGCAATAAAGGGATGATGCTAGGGTATTAACAATGAACATATTTAGGACTCAACTCTGTCTCCTTGAGGTTCTCACTCAGAGATTGTTTGCCAGGAAAGCTAAGGCAGAGGCATACAAAGCCTGTTGTACAGTCTGAAAAGGAGACTTCTTTTATTTTGAGTTGGAGTCTCACTCTGTCACCCAGACTGGAGTGCAGTGGCCGTTCCCGGCCACCGCAGCCTCGACCTGCTGGGCTCCGGCAATCCTTCTGCCTCAGCCTTCCAAGTAGCTGGAACTACAGGCGCATGCTACCACGCCCGGCTAATTTCTGATTTATTGTAGAGATGAGGGCTCGCCAAGTTGCCCAGGCGGGTCTCGAACCAATGGGCTCAGGCAATCCACTCACCTCAGCCTC
>CAUYQG010031273.1:0-19217 GCA_963574415.1 Tarsius wallacei | reverse complement strand
CTACTCGGAAGGCTGAGGCAGAAGGATCGCCGGAGCCCAGCAGGTCCAGGCTGCGGTGGCCGGGAGCGGCCACTGCACTCCAGTCTGGGCGACAGAGTGAGACTCCAACTCAAAAAAATAATAATAATAATAACACATAATCTCAATAGACACAAAGAAAGCATCTGAAAAAATCCAACACCCATTTCTGATAAGAACTCTCGGCAAGCTATGAATAGAGGGCAACTTCCCTGGTCTGAAAGAGGGTACTACTGCCAGCATCTGAGAACTAACATCATACTTCATGATGAAAGACTGAATGCTTTCTCCCTGAAGATAAGGACAAAAGATGCCTGCTCTCACCACTGCTATTCAACATTGTACTGGATTTCTAGTCAGTGCAACAGGGCAACACACACACACACACACACACACACACACACACACACACAATAGCTATGTCATCCAGCTATAAAGAAGTGAAGAGATCTATGCAAAAAATCTAATAAAGATCATCTATGCAAAAAATCTAATAAAATCTACCCAAAAAAACCCCAAAAAACTGTCAGAATAAGTGATCTTAGAAAGTATGATATTTGTAACCAGGCTCGGTAGCTCAGCCTGTAATCCCAGCACTTTGGGAGGCCGAGGCGAGTGGTTTGGCTGAGCCTGCGGGTTCGAGACCAGTCCAGGCAACTTGGCAAGACCTCATCTCTACAATAAATTAAAAAATTAGCCAGGTGTGGGAGCATACGTCTGTAGTTCTGACTACTTGAAAGACTGAGGTGGAAGGATCGCCAAAGCCCAGCAGATCAACGCTGGGATGGCCGTGAGCGTGCCACTGCACCCCAGCCTGGGCGACAGGGTGAGACTCCAACTCAAAAAAAAGGGGGGCAACCCCTTCAGGTTCCCTCCCACTGTGGGAGTTTTTCCGTCCTCTCAATAAATTCTGCTTTCTCAAAAAGAAAAGAAAACAAAGAAAGAAAGTATGATATTGTAAAATACATAAAATACATTTGGTCTTCTCATTTCCTGGCACACAGCTCCTAAAAACCGTTGTATCTCCAGAGTGACAGAGTGGCTTTTGTAAGCTACTGAGATGACTGATGGTTGAGGTCCTTAGACAGCTTCAGGATGAGAGACAGGTCACTGGACACCAAGGTATGATTAGAAGGGTGGGACTTTCAGTCTCACCTCCAGCCTCCGGGGAGAGGGTTGAGGGACAGAAGGTTGAGTTGATGACCGATGGCCAATGATATACTCAATCATGCCTAAATAATCTATAGAAACCCAAAAGGACGGGGTTCAGAGAGTGTCCAGGTTGGCAAGCATATCTGCCTACCAGGAGGGTGGTGTACCCCAACTCCATGGAAACAGAATCCCTTCCTTGGGACCCTTCCAGACCTTGCCTTATGTATCTCTTCATCTGTTTGTTCATCAGTATCCTCTATTATATCCTTTATTAATAAGCTGATAAATGTAAATAAAGTGCTTTCCTGAGTTCTGTGGGCTTCTCTGGAAAATCAATCAAACCCCAGGAAGGGGCCCTGGGAGCCCCAATAGATACGCAGTTGATCAGAGGCACAGGTCCCTGGGGCTTGAAACTGACATCTGAAGTGAGAGGTAGTCTTGTGGGAGTGAGCCCTCAGCCTGTGGGGTCTGAGCAATCTCCAGACAGACAGTCAGAATTGAGTCGAATTAGAGGATACCCACACGGCATTCATTGGAGAACCTACTGGAGAACTGTTTGGTGTGTGGGAAAAACCCCCACATGTGTGGCCACAGAGAGCTCAGTGACTATGTGGGAGTACAAAGTAGGAAAAACTGTTTTTATCTATATTCCTACAGAAAAGTTTTGGATATAAGATCAAATATACAAAATATATATAAAGCCCAGGACCCACATAAATAACATATATTAGCACCAGACAATCAAAATTTGAACTTCAAAAAGCAATGTCATTTATATCATGAAAAGACATGAAATACAGCCCCTAGGTATGTATATGCATGGGGACTGGCTCCAGGACCACCCTCGTATACCCATATCTGCACATTCTCAAGTCCCACAAGTCAGCGTGGAACCTGCGTGTGCAAAAGTCAGTCCTCTGCAAACATGGGTTTTGCATCGGAAGAACACTGTCTTTTTATCTGCCTTCGGTGGGCCTGCGCAGTGCAAACCTGTGTTGCTCAAGGGTCAACTGCACTGGGGCTCACTTCTGAGCCTGCTGGGTCTGAGCCATCTGTGAGATGCCCCAAGTGTCCTGGGACCTGGGGAGCACACTTGGGTCTGGGAGGGAGGCGAGGCTGAGAGAGTCACTTGGGGCACATACGGCGCTTACACCGTGAGCAGGATGAGACTGCCATGTAGGGGACAGAAAGAGGCCTACAGCTGTGCCTGGGATCTATGCTTATGACTCTTGAGAAGCAGGGGGAGAGGAGGAAGAGGGGAAGGGAGAAGGAAGGCCACAAAGGAACTGCAGAAGTTACCAGTGGGGTGTGAGGTGAGCAGGGAGGGGCGGGGCCCTAGAACAGAATGGACAAAGAACATGGAAGAGGAAGAAACGACCCTGAGGCTGATGATGCTGAGGGTCTGGGCAAGGTCTACGCCCGAATGATTCCTTCACGAACCCCAGCAACAAGGAGAACGTGTGTGCTTAAGTCACCACTGTCTGTGCCTGGGACCGCTCCCTTCCAGATCCTTCTCACGGAGCAGTTCTGTGATACAACCCATTAAAGGCTACTGGGCCAGCCCCAGAAGAGACCACTCAGCGTTGCAGCCTCCACCCACCCACTCCACCTCCCAAACTCACTTAAAACCATGCTTTATCATCAACACCATCAGTCAACGAAAAGCACACAGGTCTGAGTTACAGCATGCAAAAAGAAACCACCCTCCCCAAAGGTGACGGTGGTGAACGGCTTCCCCGAGTCCCCTTCCTCACAATGCGACTGCAGGGCACAGGCCTTCAGAGTCCTCCAAGCATCTCTCCTCTGTGGACTTTCCCTCCCCCAGGCTCCAGGGGTACTTATAATCATACTTGGTACTTAGTACTTACTTATAACCATACTCAGTATTTAGGGATCTCTGGTACTTGTACCTAGTACCTAGTACCACTAAAGGTCCCTAGTACCTCCAGGGGTCCCTAGCATCTGTCCTCTGGGCAGGAACTGTTTCTAACACAAGCTCTTGGGGGCAGGGACTCTCATTGGCTGCAGAAGCTGCCCCTCAGGGGCCCAGGACGTTTGTCTGATCATCTGAATACATATACACATACCGGGTAGAGGCAGCCACTGTACTGCTCAAAAAAGAGCCCAGAGACCGAGCAGGCCAGAAAAGTCATCCTGGCTGCAGACAGGGTCCTAACGCTGCCAAGTCCCCACTGGAGCAGGAATGGGGCCAGGTCCCACACTGGGTGGGATCCTCAGGGCCACAGTGATGTAGTGACAGACTCCCCTTGTTGGGTGGCCACCTCCAGGGCAGTGAGTATCCAGCAAGACTTTGTAGGCAGAATATGCCGAGAACATTCAGGAACTTTGTGAAAAACCCTGATTGTCACTTGATGAAACTGTGCACCATGCTACTTGCTTCTGTGCTGTAAATCCTCATGAATGTTTGGTAAGAGAAGAAAGCCTTGGTTAGGATATTTTTAGCAGCGGCGTCCAGGGCCATCTCTGAATTATGCAGCAGATACTGGCAGCACTGTGAGTCAGCAGCAGCACGATGGAGCATCTCACCGAGCTCTGCACAGGCGCCTAGGCAGGCCCAATCCTTACCACGCTGGCTACTCCTGGGCTCAGATGCCCGCTGGCTCTGTACCCCCACCCGAGCCCCCCAGTTTCTGCTCTCTGAGTCCTGAGCACGTTCTCACTTCCAGGCCGACTCTTTACCCCATGTTGTCCTGCCAGCATCGTCTCTCCTTCTGGGTCCAGTGTCTCCAGCACCTGGCCCAGGCCGACCCTGCAAACATCCGACAGGGTGAGAGCAAGTGACAAGGCCTCAGTCTACCCAGGACAAGCGTTCCATCTGATGTCCACCTGGGCCAGCTGCCCACCTGTACCCGGCTCACCTGGCAGGAGCGGAACTGGCTGACAAGCAGTGTGCACCGCTGGGGGTCCTTCCGCCCGTCCAGGCTGTCCAGCTCCGCAGCCACCTGGTTCAGTTCCTCATCAGCATAGTAGAAGCGGGCAAGCAGCTGTGGGTCTGATCTCTGTGGGAGAGAGGGGCCGGGGTTGTGAGTGGGTAGGCAGTGGGTGGCCTTGTCCCCAGGCCCGAGGGGGCTCAGCCCGGGACCTTCCACCCTGAGCAGCAGCCAGCTCTTCTACCAGTTTTCCACGCCTGAATCTGCAGGGACAAAACTTAAGCTGAGGCCCAGGCCACCTGCTCATCCCCTGGCCCCAAGTCCCTGACCCATAGCCCCAAGTCCCTCTGCATTTCACCACTGGGGCTGTGCTCACATCTCAGGAGACCGCCCAAAATTTCAAACCGTTGGCTGCATCCCAGACATGAGGTCCTCACGCTCCCTCTGGTGGAAAAGCCACAGAAAAGAGGCTCTGGGAAGAGTGGGGTCCCAGGCCCTCTGGACAATGAAATCAGCTCTTAGGAACGACTTTTTATTCAAATTAAACTAAAATGACAAAGATAGTCACCAAAAGAAGTGGCCATGCAATTTTACTCCACTTAAATGAAGAATGGTTGGCAGTACGTAATTAACAATTTGCTATTTCCTGTTCTCTGGAAACTTCTCAGCCCTCCCAGTCCAGTTTCCAAAATGTCAGGACATGCCAGGACTTTGTGGCAGGAAACCCTAAACTCGAAGGGTCACCTCCCACCAAACTCGCAGGGTGTTCTAACTTGGGGTCGTGACATGAAACCACCATACTCTGAGCAAACCCCAGGCTCCTTGCATGCCTCCATCAGCCTGTGACCCACTCCATCCACCTCTACTCTGCTCCAGCCCACCGGGCTTCTCAGTGTTCTACACACACAGCAAGGCCATCCCACCTCATGGCCTTTGCACGTGAGGTCCCCCCTGCTCTGAGGTGCAAATGCCTTGTTTCCCTGGATCTGAGTTCCAAGGATTAAGAGAAGCTCATTGGAAAAGTGATGAAGCCCTCAAACATATTTTAATAAAAGGCTCTCTTCATAAGCATACAGAGAAAAATAAAGGAGAGGGAAATAAACCAAATCACACACAAATTCAAGTGTGTGGGCAATACTGGACATGCACACACACAGCACAAAACTGACACTTGAGTCACCCTCTGTTCTATCTAAGAATTAGCATGTGGTTGTTTTACAATCTATAGTTTGTTGAATATAAGAGAGCTTCTTTCCATAGGTTTTAGTTTCCCTTGTCTCAACTTCCTTCTCCATCAAACCAGCATCCTCCATTCACTCCGGCTTCCGCTCTTCTCAGCATGGCCTTGCCCAGTGTCACTCTCCCCTGGCTACAGGGTCTTGCTCACAGAGGGTCCACCAGTCCTGACTCAACTGGCTTGAGAGGCTGGCCCAGACCCCTGGAGTGGGGAGAGGAAACCCCAGTGCAGCTGAACAGACACACAGGGTCATCTATGGTGCCTCCCTGCCCTGGCTCCAGTGACCGGGCGGATGGACACGTGACCCAGGCAAGGCAAGGAGAAGCCTTCCTGGGACTTTTCACAGGAGCTTGTTCACTCACTCGTTTGTCCAGCAGATGCCGCCTGAGCCGCAATCCACCAGGAGCAGGGGAGACCTGGACACAGCCAAGAATAAGGCAGACCCAGCCCTCACCCTGCCTGATAGGCTGACATCCTCACAGATGCCAAGGAATAGAGGTGAGAGGCAGGGCAGGGTACCGGCTGCCATCCTGCTCCTGCCTTCTTGACACCACTACTGTGTCTGGCGCCTCTTGCCTTCCTACGCCTAGGAGCGAACACGTCCCCTCTACAGCTCAGCAGACCTCCCAGGTTCCTGCTGCACGCAGGAGCACCATAAGCTTGGCATCACCCAGTGATTCCCTCCATGATGAAATGAGAACCGGATTGGGAGAGGCAGGATACATTTTTCTGGCCTCTTTCCTGCTTTACTGCCTGGAAGGAAAGAAAGAGTAGTGGGGGAAATGAGGCCTAAAAGGCAGCTCCCAGCCCTTCCTCATGACCAGGGCCCACGAAAGGGCTGTGCCTCTGAGGCCTTGAGGCCTTCAACTTACAGATGAGCAACAAAGGCCCTGTCCCTTTGCTTCCCGGACGCAAATTCAGCCCCAGAATTTTGACCTGGCTTCTTGACCAGCCTCCCTTCATGGGCAGGACCCTCCAAGGCACCACCTCGTTCCCAAAGAAGCGGGGAGAGCCACCTTGCTACCAGTAGACAGAGGTGCCTTCCCACTTCTTCCTGCCCCAGGAGGGACTAGTGGGACATGGCCCCTTCTCGGGGCAGGGGCTGAACTCACAGCCTGCCCAGAGACCCGTGTAAGACCCATTGTACCTGGCACCCTCAAGCTCAGTCCAGATCTCCAGAGCCACCGGCTTCCTTCTGGCCCCAAACCCCACAGTTGCCCTCACGACGGTGGATGTACGAGGGCAGGAAAAGCAGGCCCTGGCAGGTTCACCCTGCAACATATACCTCGTTGTGACCACACTGGGCCGAAGCCCTCACAGCTCTCTCTGCGTATGCTCCTGCAGCCTGACTGCTGCTTGTTGACAAGACACCATCTGGCTCAGCAAATGGGCCAGGTACTGAATTTAGGGCACTGGATGACGCCTTCAGGAAGCTAAATCTCTGCTATGAGAAAGAGGGCATGGTGATGGGACCATGTCCAAACCCTCCCAGAGGATAACTCAGAATCGTTCCCTGCCCTGGCACTGAAAACCTCACCACCTTTAAAGAGACCTCAAATTCAAATTTTCATACCAATGCTGGGTCGACAGGGGTACTTGCTGGTGGACTAGCAGGGGAGACGGCTAGGCAATGACCCAGGTGCATGGAAGCAGACAGGTGCGAAGTGGCACACAAAGCCCTGCCTGTCACAAGCTTCCAAGTTGTCACCACCCCATGGTCGGAAGAAGGGACTGAACCTCCAGAGGGCTGCAAGCATGTCCCTTCACTCACCCACACACTTCCTTCTCTGTGCTCTGGAAAGGCAGCAAACAACTACTGTGTGTGTACACACGTGTGTGAGCACATGAGCATGGACATGTGTGTGTACCTGTGTGCACATGTGCATGTACACATCTGTGTACCTTTGCATGTGTGTGCATGGTACATGACTGTGCATACATGTGTTATCAGTCTAGAGAGAGGGCCTGGGTGGAAAGTAAAGAGCTGGCTGGTGCTCCAAATGATGCCTCACACCTGTGAAGTTGCGGCCCCACCACTGCCCCACACCCCACTCCTCTACAGGCGTGGCCAGACTGGGGCTCACTTTCTGTCCTGGAGCCTCCTCGTGGTTTTAGGATAGAAGCTGGAGGAAAGGGAGAAGAAGGCCTGGACAAAAAAAAACCCCAGAAACTTTTGCTCAGTAACTCTCAAATTCATGACTTCGGCACTGGCAGGCAACGAAATCAGAGGGGCAGAAAGACAGAAGGGGGTGGCAGGGCCTATGGGGAACTGGAAAGGGCATACTCACCGTGTGGAAAAGCACAGGAAAGAAAGTGAGATTGCCCAGTACAAGCACAGCCTAAGCGGGGCTGGGTTCAGCCCTACAAGCTGCCCAAGCTTTGCCCCACTGAGAAGGCGCCATGTCTGTGTTTTCAGGAGAGAAAGCTCTGCACCCAGGGTTTGGCAGTGACTTCATGGGAATGATGCTGCCTAGGGACATGTGGCAGAAACACAATATGGAGGCATCAATTCAAACTCTCTAGCGTCTTTCTGAAGGAGGCGTCCATCCCTCGGGCTGTCTTTGCCGTGTGGAAGATAGAATCATCACAACCGCTAACTGTGCTGCCAGCACATTAGTGCAGACAGAAAAGGCGCCACTCGGTAAAGGAGTTTCACTTTACACTTGAGAGCAGAAACCCCACGGGTATAAGCACATGCTTGCAGGCTACTGAGATACAAGTGAGGCACAGGTGAGATGTCCCCTTGTGTGCCATGTCCCACATCCCAGGGGAGAAGAACTGCCAAGGAACTGGCACCAGGTGTCTGTCATGGAATCAACTGTAGCTGCTCTCATGGGCTTCCATCTCTAGGATTCCTGATCCTCTGCCAGCCATCAGGTGATAACTCCGGAACTGGATGGCCTTCCTGTGGCCTGCAGCTGCTTGAACCAGAAGACTCCCAGGGGCCTTCCTTCCCACAGATGAGGCTACTTCACTGCCAAGTGTGTATCTTACACCCACAACTCAGACCTTAGGGGCTGGCCAAATACCCCTGTGAAGAAAGTGGACATCAATGAAGGAAAACTCGTGTCATTCAGGAATCCAAGCAGAGTCCACCATAGCTGGTTGACTTGGACAAAGAATCCTCCTGGGTCCTCGAGTGCCCACCTTGGGAGGACTATGCAATCGGGCAGGTGGACATCAGGGCAGAGTCCATCTACCATCCCTGTACTGATCTCCATGTATTAACATCACATTGCATCCTAGCACTTTGCTGCCCCTAACTTGCTTTCATAAAGCCAAAGTTCTGTGGCTCTTCTGCTTATGCTGGCTGATGAGCACTCCACTCGGGGTATGGTTGGTTGCCCTGATGAGACCCCTCAGTGCAGGGCAGTCCCCTGTCTCACAGCAGAGAGGTAGCCCCTAAGCACTGCAGCCCCCGTACATCCCTCACCTATCCCTGTAGTCTTGCTGGCCAGCAGAGCAAATATCAAGATGCACAACCACGGTGGTGACGTGCCCGCCCACTTGGCAGGATAAATGTCAGCTCATCGACAAAGTAAAAGCTACGGGAGCTGCGTGGAGTGGCTCAAATGTTTTATTGAACCCAGGGGGCTGGAGTCCATCAGCTGTCAAGTTCAGCCCGATGCTTGACCCCTCCCAGCCCTGTCTCCAGTTAGCAGAAATGCCAGATGCCGCTGCAGGGAAACAGAATCCTGCCTTTGGACAGTGGCCTGTGTGCCCCAAGGTCCCTGGCTTCTTTCTCTCCTGTGGCAGCCAGAAGCCCTGAAGGGTCCTGGTTGAGTGGATATCACTGAGCATACTGACTGTACTGCCAGGGCGTGCACACTGGCGGGGATGGCTTGCTGGGGTCCAATGAGGGAAATTTAGTGTGTTACCTTATTATGGCTGAGCTGCATCCCCGAAAATTCATGTTAAAGTCCTACCCCAAGACCTCAGATTATGACTGTATTTTGAGATAGGCTCTTTAAGATAAAATGAGGTCATTAGGTCAGGCCCTGATCCAATATGCCTGGTGTCCTTGTAAGAAGAGGAAATATAGACACAGATAGGTAGGGAAGGAAGACCTATAAGGACACAGTCAAGGAGAGAGAGACCAACGCTGTAACAACTTGATCTTGGGTTTCTGGCCTCCAGGACAGTGACAGAATACATTTTTATTGTTTAAGTCACCCAGTCTGAGGTCCTTTGTTATGCCCACCCTAGAAAACTGATAAGACCTGTATCCATGACCCAGGAGCAAGCCAAGGAACAGCCAGCCCTAACCCAGACCCCTTCATGACCGTGCCCACGAGGAGAGCCCAAGAGCCGGGATGCTCACTTAATAAATCCTTCCAAGTAACCATCAAAAGCAAAACCCAAAATCTGTGTCTGTACAACTCTCGGACAGCTGCTCTTGGGGCTGGCTCAAGCCTCCCTAAAATACCCTAAGGACCTCCATCCAACTAGAGAGCCCCCTTTCAGCCCTGGTACTGGGCATCTGAGCCGTTTAACCAGCCCGGGCAAACTCACAGCACTTATAATGACCTTCAGAGCTAAGCATGGTTCTCTGTGATTTGGGGAAGCTGCTATCATGTCTACAACCCATGGGCTCCAAAGGTACAGCTGTTGGACTGTCCGTGAGAAAGGGATGCCCCAAACAGCATGTCCAAAACACCCCCCACCCCACATACAGGGTAGGCACTAAGCATCTCCACCACCATGAGGAATAACATTCTCCAAACTCTCACACTGTCCCTGTGAAGGGCATTGGTGGCATAGCAGACTGCTACTTGGTGCTGGTGCCCATGAGCAAATGCCCTCTGGCATTACCTTGCTTTGATTTCAGTAAATCAGACTTGACCATTTGTTGACCACTCCGTGCCTTCCCCCCCACTACACACACAATGAACAGATGAAGTTAAGACAATTTAAGGGGGGAAGAAACGAGTGTTACGGAAACACAAAGGCCTATGCTATTTGCACATTTTAGTTATACCCTGAACTAGCATCCCAATCCCCTCAGGATTGCTATTTCAGACGCAACAATCCAAAGTCCCCATGTGTCTTATTCATCCTGTCAGTCATCCCACCTGAGATGCCAGGCACTGTGTGAGACTAGACCTTCAGGCAGGGGTCTCAGGAAATGAATTAACACAACTCATAAAATTCAATTTGCCTGATTAACAGAATCCAAAAGAAAATGTAGGACTGAATTTCCATTTCTAAGTATGCAGAGTATGAAGCAAACAATTATAATCTCAACCTGCTCATCACCTGAAGTTAAATTAGCCTAGCAGGAGATGGGGTCAGCCTGTAGGCAGAACTGATGAATAGGAGAAGTTAACATTTAGGAATGTGACAAATGGTCTCTCTTTAATTTAAATCAGCCTGCCTAAGTCAACACATTTTTAAATTAAATTTTAGATTAAGTTGAATGTCCCTAAGTAAAATGTTCACAACAAAGGGAATCGATTGATAAGAATAGGAAGAAGGTCAGATGTGATGGCTCACCCCTATAATCCCAGCACTTTGGGAGGCTGAGGCAAGAGGACTGTCTGAGCTCAGGGGTTTGAGACCAACCTGGGCAACTTGATGAGACCTCATCTCTTCAATAAATAAAAAAATTAGCCGGGCATAGTGGCACATGCCTGTAGTTCCAGTTACTTGTAAGGCTGAGGCGGAAGGATCGCCTGAGTCCAGCAGGTCGAAGCTGCAGTGGCTGGGAACATGCCACTGCACTCCAGCCTGGGTGACAGAGTGAGACTCCAACTCAAAAAAAATAAAGAATAGGAAGACGTACTCACCTTGTGAAAAGTTTTGAAATAAAAATTATAAAAGAATAAATTAGAACTCAGTAGGAACATCTTTTAAAATCACACCATGTCAGTGGCATGACACTCATCTTCTCAAAGATAAAGTCACAGCAGCAAAAGTTTTCACCATTAAAAGAAGTCAGAGGTTGTACAGAGTATCTCACACCTGTAATACCAGTACTTTGGGAGGTCAAGGAAGGGGGGAATCTCTTGAAGCCAGAAGTTCAAGACCACTCTGGACAACATAGTAAGACCTGGTCTCTACAAAAATTACAAAAATAAAAAATAAAAAAAATGAGCCAGGCATGGTGGTGCGCACCTACGGTCCAAGCTACTTGAGAGACTGAAGCAGGAGGATCACATAAGCCCAGGAGTTCAAGGTTGCGGTGAGCTATGATGGCACCACTGCACTATAGCCTAGGTGACAGAGCAAAACCTTGTCTCTTTAAAAAAAAAAAAAAAAAGTCAGAAAAAAACCTGTGAAGAAAGCATTTAGTTTAGGATATTAGATGACTAATAAACAAGTCTCCTCAAAAAAGGCGGGAGAAAATACACAATAACAAAGCAGTCCTAAATTCAAAAACACAAAGCAAGAGCAACTGATTCAGAGCTAATTTTGTAAAGTTGATTAAATTGTCAGTTCATTCAAGCACCCGGTCCTTAATGTGGACTGTGGCTTCCGATGTGGCTGCAGGCAAGAGGTACGGATTGAATGCCAACATAAGATGAGAGCTGCATATGTGAGCTCAGGCCCCTGTCTGAGCCTGGTAGTGTATGAGGACCCTGGAGTGTTTCCCAGCAGTTGAGGCCAGACTGGGTCAGAATCCAGCATGCACTGTACCACTGGCTTGCACAGGCCCAAGGGGCCCCAGTCTTCATGAGCTGCCCCCAGAAGGATCAGGGGGCCCAGCACAGATCAAAGCTCATCTGAACACCCTGCAAGGGAAATGCCTATGAAGGGATTCCCTATGAAACCTTCCACCCAGATGAGTTCATGAAGGTAACTAGTGGCCAAGGTCATAGTGCTGGATGCCAGGGAGCCAGATCTCAGCCCAATGTCACTCTAAGGACCCTCAGACATCTATGTGGGGAAAAGGAGTGGGTAGTCCAGGCCAGGACTGGATCCCTTCACACTCTTGCTTCCCAAATATGACGTAAATGCAGCAGTTGGAAGGACCTTAAAAGGACACCTTGTCACTCCAGGGCAGCAGCATCACAGTCTTGGCTGAGCCCCAGAGGGGGAGGAGGACAAAGTACGCAGGTGGCAGAACAGATGGAGGACAGGAGCGGCCAGACCAGAAGGGGTCAGCCCCATCCCTGCGTTGTCCAGCAATAAAGGGGGGCCCAGTACAGCTCCCACCCAACTCCTTCTCTCCCCCACAGCTGAACCCAGGACATGAGCTGGGCTCCCAAGACCAGTTCCCAAGACAGACTGTCAGCAGTGGAGTTTGCCTCCTGGATCTCAGTAGATCTCCAAAAGACAGAAGCCACACACAGATTCCAGGTAGGCAGGGAGGGGGCTGGGTGCCAGAGGTTCTGCCCTGGGCCTGGCCTCTCCTGGACCAACTTTCCGGTAAAGCCTGGGACTCCTTGCTCCAGCACAAGGAATCAAAAAGTGTCACAGAGAAGCCAAGGAAAAGCCTCTGGTCAAGATACCCAATTCAGCCCCACACCTATGACCTCCCCCCTCCCCCAGCCAGCTTATTCTCAACTCTGGGCATGGGAGAAGCTGCCCAGGCCGTGCCAGGCTGTCCAGGAAACCTGTTGACCACTAGGGGATGACAGGTCCCAGGTCCAGGACTGCTCACTGTCTCCAAACATGGACCCAGGCCCTCCTGCAGACCCTCAACCTCCTCCTGTTCCCCCAGAGTCCTGGCATCCCTGAGCAGTCATGACCCATGTCTCCAAGGCAGGCCTCATCCATAGCAGCATGCCCTAGGGGCAAGGCCCCGCTGACCTGGCTGCACCACCAGCCACCCCTCAGCAGATCTGGTGCCCCAGACAGGCAGACACTCTTGTCAGTCCATGGTAGCAGCCCTGCTGTCCTGTCCATTGATGACTGAGTGGCTGATCACTGGTTACAACTGCCTCCACACCTATCCATTCACATTTTCCAACCTGCTCTGGGGCCAGGGGGTTGAAGTCAGCATACCTAGTCGGCAGGAGGCCTGGCAGGACAATAAAGGGGTGGGATGGTCCCTTCCCCCATTCCCCCTTCTTTCCTTGGCCCCTGCTGGCCCCACCAAACACTGCTCTCTCTCAAGACCCAAGTACCTGCTCTCCCTGTGACCTCCAGGCCTAGATGTGAAGATGCGCCCTGGGCTTGTCACCATCCTTGTGGTCCCCTCGACTCTGCTACACAGTATGTGTTCCTAGCACACTTCATCATCAGGGACTTAAGAGGCCCTTGGCAGGAATTAGTGGGCAGGACCTGGGTGTGAGGTAATTGTCTGGACACAGACTCTTTTCCATCTGTACCTGGCTTCTTTCTGCCCCCTCCCTCAGGGAGCAGCTTCTGGCCAAGGCTGGTCTCTGAAGGATATGCATATTCCCAGTAATGAGTCACAGGGTGCAGGTGATCGAGGAGAGCTGTGAACAATGTAGGTGACATCCTTAATCAATGTAACTGTATACACCGTATAGCAATTTAAATAATTAACTTGCTTGATTATAAAATGTCTTGCAATACTGTCCTGAGGTGCAGATTCTTTCTTCATAGACTGGCTGCCATCAGTGCCTCCTGGAGTTCTAATAAACCAACGTCTTTCCCTGCTGGACCTCTGGGTGACTTCTTTGGAATAGGTAAGGAACATTATACACGAGCCCTCTCAGAACTGGGGTTACCATGTTACACTGGGCACAGTTTAATCATGAATATAATCATTGACAGGTCCTTTTTGAGATTAGTATACACAGCACCTAACTCAGGTAATCACTGCAGGAACATTCTCTAGGAGGCCTTGGACCAGCCCAGTTCTCCCCCACTTTCTTGCTTGTAGCTCTCAAGAATGACTGTGGTAATGGAAGCTAATCGATACAGTAAGAGCCACCCTATGTGAACCTCCAACTGACCGATGAGTGGTCTACAATCAAAGTTGGGCATCAACTGCCATATTTCAATCCTTCATTTGCACGGCAGGAACCGAAAAGAGTTCCTGTATAAAAACAAGTTCCTGTATAAAAACAACCTCAAACTGCTGGCTCAGGGCGGACAGCTCTCCTAGCACTGCCCTGACCGCTGCTCCCTTGCAGTGTACTCAGTAAACCTGTCCTCCTCTAGTCTGATCCGACTTGGGTGAATTCTTTCACCGCCCGTGACTGGCCAACGAGTTGTTACCCATGATATTTGGTGGCCTCGTGCAAGGAGCGGAGGATCCTTCTACTCTTATGCTATGTTTCATCTAACTCAGGATCTTTGGTGAGTCGTGTACATGTCCAGAGAACTGATGGCCTCCGGCCAGTGCAACTCCCAGAAAGGATGAGATGGTCTCCTCACTCGGGCACACAATCACCACAACCTTTAGAGGTGAGGGACCAGAGTTCCCTTCAGTCTTTCCAAACTCCAGTATCCCTCTGGCAGTTGACAATCTCTGACTGGGGTGACTCGCTGGTGTGGCTTGAAGGCCTGAGGGAAAACAGGCTAGGCCATATTGTCCATAGGAAGAAAGACCCACTCCTCCACTGCCTTCTATCTCTTTGTTCTTTGTCTCTTCATTGCTGAGATCTCTGTTTCCAATGTGCAGTGGCAGCTCATCCAGGGCAAATCTGTTCTCCTTCCTCCCTAACCAATCTCTTAAAGGCCCGTGAGCACTGAGAAGTGGGGTTCTAGACTCCTGGCAGAGGCCACTATTTGCTGGTTTCCAAATCCCACCCTCGTGTCACTTGTGTTCAGCCCTCCCGCTCTGATTTTCTCCTGGAAACTGACCAACCATCTTGCTCTGGACATTATTACACTAGGTGATCTCATACAATCTCAAATGATGAGTTTTCCCTTGACTCTGTGGTCTCTTAATCCCACTTCCTTCCCTAAACTGGACTGATCACCCAGTATTGTTGGCTTAGTGCCGCAGGCCCTAGTACTGGGAGGTCCTCTCTGTCAGGCAGGACTCCCTACAGAGAGCAAGTCTCTTATCCCCAGACGAACGTTACTTAGAGATCTTCTCTAACAGGTGGGATGTCCCTACAGAGAGCAAGCCTCATATCCCCAAGCAGACATCACTTAGACCCTTTTCCCTCAGAGGAATATCCCGAGAAAAGTAGCAGTTGATAAATTCCCATCATAGGATAAAGCCCCTCCGTCCCCTTAGGCTTGCCCCTGGGTGGTATCTTAAACAATTAAAATAAGTTTGACCCACAAACTCTCAAAAAGAAATTTCTAGTCTTTTATGCAATACAGCCTGGCCAAAAATACAGCCTTCTAGACCAAGAGGCCTGATCTTTACATGGGACTCTTGCCTATAATGCTATTCTGCAGCTTGATTTTTTCTGTCGCCACTCCTCTAAATGGTCTGAGGTTCCTTATGTCAAAACTTTCATGGCTCTATCTCAGAATTCTGACCTGCGTAAACATTCTGAATGTGCCTTGCTAAATTTCAATGACTCTTCTGATATTCTAGATGAGCCTTCCTTTACTGTGTCTCGGACCCATTCTCCCCAGAGGAACTAACGGCTCCCCCTGAGACAACTGCCGCCCCTCTTCCCTATCAGGGTCTACTTTACCCTACCCACACCCAGTTGGGAAATATTTATGACAGTCAAAAATCAACTCCTACTCCTGCCAAGAGAATGTTTTCCTGCAAAACCATAGAGCTTTAGATCTCATTACTGCCACCAGTGTGTGTGTGTGTGTGTGTGTGTGTGTGGTGGGGGAAGAGGGAAGGGAATTGTGCTATGCTAAAGGAAGAATATTGCTTTTGGGTAAATCAAGCAGGACAGGTACAAGAACACATTCAATCATTTTTAGATAATGCCAAAAGACGACATAATCAGGCAACAGAAGAATGGAATTCTTGGGTAGAAAACAGTCCTGGCTTTCCTGATTCCTTCCCTTCCTGAGACCTCTCATTCCAATACTCCTCCTAATTACAGGACCCCCATTCTTTAATCTTTTTATCAAGTTTGTCTCTTCCAGCCTCCAACAGTTCCATCTCCAGATGATGTTTCAACAAGGTTTCCAACCCATACCATCAGAAATTCCACTTCTCCTGAGCCCTTTAAACCAAACTATAAAGGATTTTTACTCAAACCACCCCTAATTACCCAAATGGCTCTTTTATTCCAACCTACCAGCACACAAGAACCCCTAACAGACCAACAAGCCTAGGCAGGGTCAGTGCAACACCCCTTTTCAGCACAAAGCAGTTCCAGAAGATGAGACCTTCACCCAAGTGCCAAAGAGTTGGCATTGTCAGGGGGGATGTGGAAGCCATTTTATACGACAAGAGCCACCTTGTGTTAACCTCCAACTGACCAATGAGTGGCCTACAATCAATGTCGAACACCAGCCAATCAGAACTGCCATATTTCTCTCTTTTTTTTTTTTTTGAGTTGGAGTCTCACTCTGTTGCCCAGGCTGGAGTGCAGTGGCACACTCACGGCCACCCTAGCGTCGACCTTCCACCTCAGCAGGAACTACAGGCACATGCTACCACGCCCGGCTAATTTTTTTTTTATTTACTGGAGAGACGAGGTCTCGCCAAGTTACCCAAGCTGGTCTCGAACCCGTGGGCTCAGGCAATCCACTTGCCTTGGCCTCCCAAAGTGTTGGGATTATAGGCCGAGCCACCGAGCCCAGCCTGAACTGCCATATTTCAATCCTTCATTTGCATGGCAGGAACCAAAAAGAGACAAACTCCTGTATAAAAACAATCTCAAACCACTAGCTTGGGGTAGACAACTCTTCTATCACTGTCCTGCCTGCTGCTCCTAAAATAAACCTGTCCTTCTCTATGTTATATGATCTGAACGGGGTGAATTCTTTCACTGCTCATGACCCCTGCCAACTGGTTGCTACCTGCGACATGTAGGATGTGCTAGAAACACAGCATCCGGAGATGGGGGAAGCTTGCCTGAAACAGGCTGGGCCTTGTTCCTGTTCCTCCAAGGAAACGTTTAGGAGGAACCGCCTGAGACAGCCTGGACTTTATTCCTCCTTTCCTGGAAGAAAGGTGTCCTTCAAAACTTTGCGCCATGGGTCCCATGAGCTCTGAGGCGGTGGCTGCCTTTCAGGGTCCCTTGGCTGTAATGCAAAGTGAAGCATGTGTAGGCAAGGCTCCATCCTCCCCAGACAGCTTTCTTGGCATTGGGGGACTGGCTCACCAGGGCTCTGAGACTTCTGTTCCTTGCTGCCTATAACTTGTATGTGTGTAGGTAGCAGGTGCCTGGCAACTTGACAGCAGCTAGGACACAGTAGGCATCAGTACAAGAACTCCTGTTCCTGGTGGTTGGCATGTAACGATCTTTGCTGTTCTCCACTAAGTGATAATCTGCTCCTGGGACTGGTAATTAGTGTAATTAGTCAACCTGCTTTGCGATTCCCACCATCCCAGAGGGGGTGAGGGGCTATCCCTAATTTACGGAGGGGAGAACTGAGGCTTGGAGAGGTTCCCAAATCCACCCAGGATCCCACACTCAATAAGACAGCACTCCAAAGCTATTCAGCCTGCCTGACAGAGGAAGACTTATTCTGTGACTCAGTTTCCCTGTGTGTTCCAGCTGGGTAATAAGGTTCAGCAGTTCAAAGTCTAGGCTCATGCATGTGGCCTTCTGGCCCCAGTGGGGCTCTGGGGTGCCTGGCATCGGGCCAGGAAGTTGTTGCCCAGGATGCCCAAAGCCTATACCTACCCAGGTCAGTTTGCATGTCACCTCTGTGCACAGGAAGCACCCACCCATCTGTCCTGGCTGTGGACCAGACTGAACCCCTGGCTCCATTCATCTGGTGCAGGTGTCTGTGGATGGTCAGCAGGCCCCACGTACACCTCCAACCCAACCGGGAATTTTCAGCAATGTGAGGGAGAGCAGGCCAGGAACCATGCCTGCCCCAAGGGAACAGCCCCATCTCTCAAAGCCCTTCAAAGCAAATACTGCCAAGAAGGGCCCATGGCTTTACTGATGGCTTCACATTCAATTCACATCAATAAGTACTTGATCCTAAGCCGGGCTCGGTGGCTCAGCCTGTAATCCCACGCCTTGGGAGGCTGAGGTGAGTGGATTGCCTGAGCCCGCAGGTTCGAGACCCACCTGGGCAACTTGGTGAGACCTCATCTCTACAATAAATCAAAAATTAGTTGGGCGTGGTAGCACGCACCTGTAATTCCAGTTACTTGGAAGGCTGAGGCGGAAGGATCGCCGGAGCCCAGCAGATCGAGGCTGCGGTGGCCGGGAGCGGCCACTGCACTCCAGTCTGGGCGACAGAGTGAGACTCCAACTCAAAAAAAAAAAAAAAATAAGTACTTGATCCTAAGGTGGAACAGAAACAAGCCATGTCATGTCCATAATACATTTAGAGGCCCTCTGCCACATCAGGAAGAGTCTGTAACCCAGACAGCTGCAGGAACCAAGAGGTACAGAATTTAGAGGGTGAGTGCTGGCACAGATGGCCCAGGGTGGCTCCAGGTTCAAATCTAGGCAGTCAACTTGAACAGGTCAATTATCTCAGCTCTGTTTATCATCTGCACAGTAGGCTTAAAGTACAGAGAACCTGGCATAACCCCTAGCACAGCAAGTACTCAGGAAATACTAAGTACCTAGCAACCTAGCATCCTCATTGCTCTAAAGAAAGCCAGTGGTGGAAATAGTCTTTTTTTTTTTTTCCATTCATTCATTCATTCATTTACTTACTTACTTATTTTTATTTTAAAGATGTGGGGTATAATTCAGGGTTAGGTATACAAATGTTCACTACGCAGGTATCCTTGTTGATGAGGTGTAACTCCCCCTTCCCCAGGCAGATTCCCACTACTGCCAATTCCGCTTCCCTGCCCCGCTCCCAGCAGTTTCCCACTACTACCAATAATTCTCCTATAGTATTATGATAATTGTTCAAGGTCCACTTATGAGTGAGAACATGTGATACTCAGTTCTTTGTTTCTGTGAAAGATCACTCAGTATTATAGACTCTAAGTC
>CAUYQG010031270.1:0-13514 GCA_963574415.1 Tarsius wallacei | reverse complement strand
AAAATGTGGTACATATACACAATGGAATACTACGCAGCCATAAGAAAGAACGAAATCATGAATTTCGCAGCAACCTGGATGGAACTAGAGTCTATAATACTGAGTGACCTCTCACAGAAACAAAAAACTGAGTATCACATGGTCTCACTCATATAGTAGACCTTGATCACCCAACGTATTACCACAAGAAAATGACCGACAGTGGTGGGACACGATGGGGGGGGTGGGAGGGATAGGGGAAGCAATTAATGGCAGTAAATACCTGTCTGGGGATGGGGGGACACATCTTACAAACAAGGGTGCCTGAACGAGACATATTTGTGTACCTAACCCTTAAATGTACCCCTCAATATCACAATAAAAAAATAATAATAATTAAAATAAAATAAAATAAAATAAAAAGAATTTAATTACAAAAAATTGTGAGTGGTCACCTGACCTTTCTTTGCCTTAGTATTTTTTCATAAGTAAAACATAGATAATATGATAATATCTACCCTCAGCACCATCCTCCATATAACCTTGCCTTTCTACCCCAATGGCAGGAGATTAAAGATTTCCTGTGGGCGGGACTCAGTGACTCAGAGACTCGGACTGTAATCCCAGCACTTTGGGAGGCCAAGGTGAATGGATTGCCTGAGACAATGGGTTCGAGATCAGCCTGGGCAACTTGGCAAGGCCTCGTCCCTACAATAAATCAAAACTTAGCCAAGCATGGTAGCGTGCGCCTGTAGTTCCGCTACTTGGAAGGCTGAGGCGTAAGGATCCGCTACTTGGAAGGCTGAGGCGTAAGGGTCCAGCAGGTCGACGCTGGGGTGGCCGTGAGTGTGCCACTGCACTCCAGCCTGGGCGATGGAGTAAGACTCCAACTCAAAAAAGATAGATTTCCTGTGTGTGAAAAACAACTAGCTCAAATGAAAAAACCTTAATGTTGAATGTAAATCCCCAACCGCCTTTGCTGTATTTGGAATTGAGCTCAGTCTCTTTCCCCTGCTGCAATATTCCTATTGCAATGTTTTTAAACAAAGTCTTTTTACCATTTTAACATGTGTCTTTAACAACATAAAACTGAAAAATGAAGTAGCAACATAAATACATTATTTGTAAACACAAAGGTAGGGATCAGAAAAAACCAATTTTTAAAATTTGGAAGTGTTTTTATCTGATGCTCATATATTAGGGATGGGACAATCATGAAAGTGAGTTGATAAACCACTGTCCTTTAAGTATAAGCTCTCTAAGAGCTACTTGACATTTTATAAATGATGTACCTATGTTACTTTGATGAAAATAAAAACAAAAAAAATCATCATCAACAACAAAAGAGAATATGATTAAAAGAGTACACAGGTCAAGTTTCAAGTCATGAGTATTAGTGCCAATGACACTTGAACACAGGGCTCAGAATACCAGATGCAGACACTATCCCATGTGGTAGAAGCGCCGTCAACCAGGAAGACTTCTAAGAACCCTTCTGCTTTCAAATTCGTCTATTCCTTCTAATGCTTGAGTCACTTTTTTTTTGAGTCAGAAGTATTTGTTCAGTTAAAATATATTCAAACAATCTTAAAGAATGTATTGAGATAGACTTACCCAATTTTTTGTATACCGTGCTCTGCCTGAGGCAATTCCAAGTCTTTGGAAGAATACCTCAAAATCATTACCAGATCCCAACTTGCCAATCCTTTTAGGGAAAAAATAACAGAACTATGTCAGAATAATTTCTTCCTCAAGTCCAGGTTAGAGATCAACTAAAGCTAAACTCCACTCTTACTATCATAAATATAATTTTTAAATGTATAGCCTTAGATATACAGCAAAAATGAAAGGAATATTAATTCTAATCATAAAAATCTACTTTTATAAGACTTTAGTGTAGGAGTAACTATTATGTAAGTTGCATTTTTTCAAAAGATTCCTAAAGCTGGAAGTCATTTTCCTTTAGATTATTTCATTCTACTTTTTTATTTGTTACACACGATAGAGTGAAAAGAAGCAAGAATTTTTTTAGATAATTCATACATAAGTTCTGTTCTTACTAACTTAAATTATTCATGCTATTGATATCTATAATCACAGACTATTGAAATATTTATTCCTCTCTCCCTTTGCCTGTGAAGATACAGCCAAAGCTGAAGTGATGCTTATATTTTTATTAGAGTAGCCAAAATACTGGTTAACTATATGATCCTTAGAAAAAGAATAATTATAGAGTCATGAGGAGACAGAAATATGAGGGCAATTATTTTTCACTATTATCTCTGTTACAGATTAAGCATCTCTAATCTGAAAATTCAAAGTCTTTAAATTTCTGAGCACTGACATGATGCTCAAAGGAAATGATCACATTAGCTGGACATGATAGCGCCACTCAGGAGGCTGAGGTCAGATAATCACCTGAGACAAGGAGGTTAAGGCTGCAGTGAGCTGTGATCATGTGCCGCTCCACTCCAGCCTGGGGGTAACAGAGTGAGACCCTGACTCAAAAAAAAAAAAAAAAAAACAGAAAATGCTCACTGAAGTTTTTCAAATTTGGGTTCTTTGGATTAGGGATGCTCAACCAGTAAGAATAATGCAAATATTCCAAAATCCAAAAAAATTGGAACTCCAAAAAAAAAAAAAATTATTAAAAAAACCTCTGGTCCCATGCATTTTGTATAAGGAATACACTCAACCTATATAACCTTTTTCATGTACCATGTGTATATATTACCTATTCAAAATAGAAACACTTTTTGATGCCCTACAGATTTAACTTCAAAGCATACAAATAATATTGTACTCGTGAACCTAAGCATATTTTAGAGGATTCTGAAAGTTAGTTTTTTTAACATTAATGAATGAAAGAAAATACGTTCTTACTGTCAAGACAACCTCACACTAAATTCAGAAGAAAGTTTCATTTGTTTACCTGGGCATGCCGCTAAACTCGGGGGAAGGACTTTTTTCATTCCAGCTTTCATAAAGAGATTTGCCTTCAAAGCCTCCATCAGGACTTTGCAGCTATATACATTTAAAAAAAGAAAATGACAAATAAACCAGATGTATTGAAACCTTAATGTCCATCAACCAGGAAGTGAATAGCTGAATTACAGTTCAACTAAACCAGAGATGCAATTAATTCATTAATTGGAAGTCATGAAAATTACAATAAGAAGTTTCTGACAGTATGAAAAAGCATGTATTATTATGCATAAATGCAACTACATTATAAAAAGAAATATATAAAGTGCATAGAAAAAAGATTACATCATATTAGTACAAAGCCATTGTCTTTACATCAATTGTCATATTGTATAATTTTTTGTCTGTTTTTCTATTTTGAGAGAGACTAGTCTCAAAATCATATATTTCTACTCCTCTTATGAAAAGTGAAAATAAAATAAAGTAAGCCAGTTGGCTAAGGAAAAGTATTCATTTTAATAATGTGTCTTGCCAGTAAGGTTGCCAAAGTCAATAAATAATGCATAATAAAATACAAGGTAATTAATATTTTATTTAACTGAGTTATGTATTGTAATTGTGTTAAACATTGAGCTTACTTAAATACATTTTCTGGTTTTACAGATGAGAAAACCAAGGGAGTAATATATGACCTATGATTGAACTCTAGACTAAGAGCATTAGGTGCTGTGCCAAAAAGACTTAGCAAACTAGATTAATTAATGTTCCATTATTACTTACGGGTAATTGAACAATATATGATATGAAATGTTGTATTTAATAAAAGCCATATTTACTATTTTTCTACAAGTTCCTTTCAAAAAGTTTATAGAGTACCTACATTGTTCAAGACTTTTTGTAGATTTTAGGGATACAGAGATCAATAATACTTAACTCTCTACTAATAGGTCCCCTGTAAGTAAAAAATATGCAATTAAATGTGCTATAATAGATATGTGCAGCCTTTATCAGTACTTTGCAGTTGTATACATTAAAAAGAGAGTCTGTATGAGCAAAAAGAGTCAGAAGTTATGCCAACAATTTAACTTATAAAATATAAATAAATAAAGCAATAAAATTATTTCACTCAAGCTTAAATTTACATAAAACATAAGGGACAGTACACTATTCCCAGAAATGCACATTTAAAATAGCGTAAAAATACATTATGAACTATCATTTTATCAGCAGAATCTGAAATACTGCAAATCACTTTCCCAAAACAAACGAATCCTCAAATTTTCAAGAATCATATCATTTCAAACCTGACTTACAGAGTAATTTTTTTTGTAACTGTCACGGAATGCCACCAACCCAGCTAGTAAAAAAAGTAACTGCCAAGCTTTCTCAGCATTAATTTTAAATTATATGAACGGTGGCAATTATCTGAAATATCATATTTCAGATATTTAAATTTTATATGCTGCATGGTAACTGATAAAATTGCAGGCAAATGATGGAGCTCTTAGTTAATTAGATGAATAGTTTGAATAGTTCTTTTCTTTTTTTTTCTTTTTGAGTTGGAGTCTCACCCCATCACCCAGGCTGGAGTGCAGTGGCATGCTCATGGCCACCCCAGCGTCGACCTGCTGGGCTCTGGCGATTATTCCGCCTCAGCCTCCCAAGTAGCCGGAACTACAGGCGTGCGCTACCATGCCTGGCAAAGTTTTTTGATTTTTATTGTAGAGACGAGGTCTCACCATGTTGCCCAGGCTGGTCTCAAACCTGTAGGCTCAGGCAATCCTCTCACCTCGGCCTCCCAAAGTGTTGGGATTACAGGCTTGAGTCACTGCATCCAGCCAAGAATAGTTATTTTCATATAATTTTTTATATTCCTAGAAGTTGAGATATATGATTAAATGCTATGCTTTTGAAACCATAGCCTAAGGACATTTAGGTTTTATGTAAAATCCCTATATGAAGGAATATAATTGTGTTTTTCTTGGTAATTACATTTTAATGGGTAATTTTGTGAAATAAACAGCATTTTGTTTTGTTTCTTTCCGGTTCAATTCAGGTAAGTTAGAGATAATTAACAGTACACCTGTCATGCAAAAACTCCTCCATTTTGATTAACTTTGAGACCAGGACCAGTGGATTTCTGGAGCAACAGAACTAAAGTAAAGCACTACCTGTCAGTCTTACAGGAATTCAGGTCCCACCTATCAGGCAGGCTCAGTATCTTCTGCTGTTGTGAGAATTAGGCAACACTGAGCTGTCAGCCAGGCCCAGTGGGGCTAGAGGCTAGAGCCCAAGGCAGAAAGCCTGAAAGAACCTGTGTGATCTCACCCAGCTTCTGCCCCAAAATGATTTGCCCCTGGAAGCTAGTACTTGGTATTTTTATGCATACTCTTTCTCAACCAGTTATAATCTTGAATGGGTCTTGTGTCAGGAATTAATTAATACTGCTATATTAAGTATAAACTCGTTTTAAAATAAGGAGCTAAACCATAGAAGCAAGTCTTGGTTCAGTTGCTGTACAAGTTGTATGACTTTGGTGGTTGATGTTTGAGCTCAGTTTCCTTGTTTTCAAATGAGATGGCAGACACCCACAGGCTGCCTCATATTGGTGGGGGAGGAAGGCGGTCATATGTATAAACCGTTTATTAGACATGCTGTTCTGCGGAGTGTATATGGGTTGCATGAAACAAAGGCAATGAATTATAAAACACCACCAACATCTAACTTAATAATAGTACCTCGAGAAAACATTGTCTGTAGAACTTAGATTTTCTTAAATTATATGTCATTATTTTTACCTCTTTTGTTAGGTCATATACCAAGCTGTACATCAGTGGAGTACAATCGACTCTCAGAGTGTAGTTTCCTGAAAGATAAAGAAAAGGCAGATTTTAAAAATTGTGATTTCTTTCTGTTATTCTTTAAGTCAAAGACCACTGCTAACTCCCTAGCCAGAATGATCCTTTAACAACCTCAACTTCCCAGCAGCTCCCCATCCCACTCTGTAACAACCATCCTCCTCACCGCGGCCCATGGTGCCATGTTGGAGACAACCCCAGGCCATCTCTCAAATCTGCGTCTCACGCTCTGCCTCAGAGTACTCCCTTAGGTCTTTGCACACGCTGTTCCCTCCACCTGGAACAGTGTTAAGCATTATGTCTGCATGCCACACGCCTCCCCTGGTTCAACCTCACATCTTCTGAGAGGCTTCTGACCACCCTACCTAAAACAGCACTGTTCCATCCCCCTTCCAGCCCCTATCTGTCTTCACCATGCTCATTTTTCTCCACACTGCTCATCTACCTGACATATCACGTACCTGTACTTTCACTGTCTGTCCTCCCGATAGACTAAAAATTCCATGGGAACAAGTTCCCTTTTTATTTGCTGACACATTCGCAGTGCTTAGAACAGTCCTAGTATTTAGCATTTCTCCTAATAAATATTTGATGTGAAAATGAATACTTGAGCCAGGTGCTTTCCAACTAGTTCTCAATGGAGAGGAGAAATTGGAGTCCCTGTTCCTTGGGAGTTCACGGGCTGGTGGGTGTTAGAGGTACGAGAAGCAGCCAAGGCAGGGGCTCTTGGGAATCCAGGCAGCTGCCTGAGGAGGCGCTACCTGGGGGATTGACTGGGAGAGGGACCGTCAAGACAACTTTACCTAGGGTGGACTCTTAACTGAGTCTTCTAGAACCAGAAGGAGTCAGCTAGGCAGAAAAGAAATCACTTTTGCAACTATGGGCAAAGCCTATATAAATGCCCAGAAATGGCTGGGCTCGGTGGCTCAGCCTGTAATCCCGCACCTTGGGAAGCTGGGGTGAGTGAATTGCCTGAGCCTGAGGGTTCGAGACCCACCTGGGCAACTTGGTGAGACCTCATCTCTACAATAAAAATAAAAAATAAAAAATAAAAAAATTAGCCGGGTGTGGTAGCACCCACCTGTAGTTCCAGCTACTTGGAAGGCTGAGGTGGAAGGATCGCTGGAGACCAGCAGGTCGAGGCTGCGGTGGCCGGGAGTGGCTACTGCACTCCAGTCTGGGCAACAGAGTGAGACTCCAACTCAAAAAATAATAATAAAAATAAAAAAATAAATGCCCAGAAATGTAAAAGCACACAATACCCTCAGAGGATGGAAAGCAGCCTTGATCCCAAAGCTTTGATCCATGTCTAGGCCCAGCAAAAGTTGAGGCTTTGCAAATAGAGACACCCCAGCAGGGTTGTTTATGGAGTTTGAAATGCTGATTTTAGAATTCTAAGCTTCATCTGGAAAAATAAATATGTACACATAGCTAACGTAACTTTTAAAACAGAAAAAGTTATAAGGGAGGGCGATGGCAGCATTTATTAAACTTAAAATGCACATATCCTGGGACCAAACAATTACACTCGTGGTGATCTACCCTTCCCTCTATACTTTCTATAGAACAAATATGCAAATAAAAGGATATTTACTGCAACAAACTGAAGCAACCTGACCATATCCATCAGTTAGATAACTGATATATAAATTGTCCTATTTAACACAAAGTAGGCTGGGCGTGTTGGCCCACGCCTGTAATCTAGCACTTTGGAAGGTTGAAGCAGATTGCTTGAGACCAGGAGTTCCAGACCAGCCTGGGCAATTATAGCGAGATCTTATCCCTACAGAATATGAAAATATTAGCCAGGTATGGTGCTGTATGCCTGTAGTTCAGGCAATTTGGGAGTATCGCTTGAGACCAGGAGGTTGAGACTACAGTGAGCTATGGTCATGCCACTGCACACCATAGGCTAGGCAACAGAGCAAGACTCCAACTGAAAAAAAAAAAAAAGTGAAGATTTTTGTTGTTTGTTTTTAAGTGAAATAAATATGTACTGCCATGGAAGGTGTTTCACAATATGTTGCTGAATGAAAAAGGCAAGTTGTAGAACCATTTAGCTGAAATACGATACCAAACTTGTACAGAGTGCTAAAAGACAACAGAGTGCAGAGGCTAGAAGGATAGAGCTGAGACAAACCAGCATGATTTGAGTCTAAGCTCACTGTGAAACCTGGAGAAAGTTACTCAGCCCCTCCGAGTATCAGTTTCCTCTTCCATCCAACAGAGATAATAAAAGTACTTACCTTGGAGGTTATTGTGAATGTTAAGTAATTATTTTTTTTGCCACTTAACACAGCACCTGAGGCACTAACAGTGCTTTGTGTGAGCTAGATTCTACATATGGTGGTCAATGATGGAAACACCCTGAGGTGAGGATGGTAGCAGCTTTGGAGAGGGGAGAAAGTTTGAGAGTGGCTTGTGTGGAAGTTTTGCCTTATTTGTAAATTTTTCATTTTAACATTAGAAATTCAAGAATGCGTAATTGTATAATTTGAGAAATGAACATTTAATAACATTTTAATTAGAAAGCAAAATGAGATGGTATCCCAATCATACTGTACCTCGTGTGTTGTTTGTTCTTGATTTTGAAATTTTTGGGGACACAATGAAGCATTTCAAACCAAGGAATGACATAAGGAAAACTTAATGACTTTTTAAAATGCATTAAAAATCAAGTCTAAATAACTAAGGCCAGGTACAGTGGTGTGTGCCTGCAGTCCCAGCTACTAGGGAAGGTGAGGTGGAAGAATGGCCTCAGCCCAGGTGAATACATATATTCTAAGTCTACCTTCATTCATTAATGCCACTGATACTTATTTAATAAGATATAAGGATTCCAGGAATAAACACACAAAACGCTGTCTTTTCCTTGCCAAAGAATCCAAGCCATTGAGAAAGGCAGTGAGTAAAACAAATAACTGTTTAATACAGATAGTCATGAGTGCTGCAAAGACACAGCTTCCCTGTTAAAGGAACATTCTAGGGGGACTATGAGGATAAGTACTAAGCTGGTGGAGAACGTACTGAAGAGAAACCTGAGTGCAGAGAACAGCAGAGAAATGTCTGGGAAGTCGCTTATGGTCAAGAATCAGGAAGATGAGTGGGGCTGCCACGCAGGGACAGTGGAGGGCTTCATTTTGGGGGAAATCAACCTGAGAAGTCCTTTAGTTTGAATTTTTGCTTATTAAACACATCTTCATTATATAAGGCCCATCTCAAATGCCTATCCTATTTCTTTTTTTTTTTTTTTTTTTTTTTTTTGAGTTGGAGTCTCACTCTGTCCCCCAGACTGCAGTGCAGTGGCCACTCCCGGCCACTGCAGCCTCGACCTGCTGGGCTCCAGTGATCCTTCCGCCTCAGCCTTCCAAGTAGCCGGAATTACAGGCATGCACTACTATACCCAGTTGATTTTTTTATTTATTGTAGAGATGAGGTCTCGCCAAGTTGCCCAGGTGGGTCTCGAACCCGCGGGCTAAGGCAATCCACTCACCTCAGCCTCCCAAAGCGCGGGATTACAGGCTAAGCCACCGAGCCCGGCTTATCCTATTTCTTAAACCTTTCCTGAAGCTGCTATTATTCTGTCCTCTGAACTCCCAGAACAGTTTGATCATACCCCTCAAATAGTACTTGCATGCATTATAATCCAAGACTGATTTATTTTATCACCTAGACTGAGCCACAAGTTCCTGAGTATAAGATCATTCCTTACTAACCAGCCTTTGATTCCTCTGAATCCCTAAAAAAGCAAATTGCACAGAGAGGCACTCAGGAAATTGTTGTTACATTGATTTAAAAACAAATTTAAGAACTTGATTATCATTTTTCAGTAACAATTTTTTAAAAATACTTGACGAGAGGAAATATTGAAAATCAGTATTTTTCAAAAGTGTTATGCATAATATTATGATGAAACTGGGGATTAAAATTAAATGCTTTTTTCAATCCCATGCTAAAATTGCAGAACTCTTTAGGCATTCAACAGGTGCTTACTAAATTCCTGCCATATATAAGGGAGTCTGCCAGATGAAGCTCATCAGAGAATGCTGCTTTCCATATCAGTATTCTATAACTAAAAGCCAATAAAAATACATCTTTCAACTAGGGCTGGGAAAACAGCCGCAGGTTCCCTATTCACAGGTGAATGGACTGCCCGCCTTGCTGGTGCATAATTTATAAACTAGATTGTAGCTGCTGCCATAGTTACATTTTATGAGAACAATGAGATTCACCTTCTAGAGAAGAATCGGCATTAATATAGGCCACGCCCCGCTCTTGAAGGAGTCTTGAATTCTCCTATAATAAAACAGAAAACAGTGAACATATCGTCATAATCCACTCTGCTCCCTCCCAAAAAAACTTCACACCTACATTTATTGAAAGTAGATTTCTAAATTAAGTTGGCCCATGTTAACCACAAATTTGACCTAAAAGAGTCCCAAAAGAGAATAGGTTTGAAAGAATTTCAATAAAGGTTATTAATAAGAAACAACAAGCAAACTTTATTTAAAACTAACTTTTAAGATGAAACTGTCTGCAGACTTATGGTAGATGGAAAAGTAGTTAATTTATTAAATACACTGTAATTTACCCTTCAAAAATTAATCTTAGCCAACTTAAGAGATATTTCAATGACAGGCTTCTCATGAAATTCTCATTATTTAAGGAGAGACTCTTGCGTGACTCACAGAAAATGAGCTATTTCAATTTATGAAAAATATTTGAAGTTAAATTCTCTCTGTACCCCAAATAAGAAGTCAAATTTTCTTGTAAGATGGCACCATCTACTGTTGAATATTGATAATTACACATTTTTAGAACATGCAAAAAACCTGTGGCAAGTTTTTTTGAGATATCAATGTGTATTTTGAGTCTCCAAAACATACATTTCTAAGCATTCTGACTGTGAGAGAGTAAATGAAAAAAATGCAACTCTAAGTGAAGGAAATAACTTGAAAAAGACAAATCATACCCTCAAAATATTTATGCTCTTACAGACACAGATATAATTCTTTTTTGTAAAAGCTTTAGGTAAGTCTATAGACAAAATAAAAAATAGCACTTTTTTTCCAAAGAAAATGAAAGTTTACAGGGGTTCAAGTAATAACTGGAGTACAATATAAGCCAATAAACATATACAGCATGACTGGAAATTAATGGAATAAATATTAACCTTGCATATATTTACTTAACATTATTTATACAAAGCTAAGACATGCAGGTAAAATTACTTTACAAGAGATCTAATAAATATTTTGTGGTGAGACTTTCTGTCTTACTTTTAACATGATTTAATATAGAGTAGGTCATTATGGTGTAAAGAAGATAAATGTAAAAATTATAACTTATTGTACAAGCTCAAAGGGTATTTAAATGCAGTTTACTTTAGCAGCTATTCAAAAAACCAAGTAGAATCATAATGAAACCAAACAGGTTTTGATGTTTGGTTCCTAGTATGTCTATCACACTCCCTAGAAATAAAGCTAAATTAATTTTGACAATTGACATTAAGGAGCTCTAAAAAGTTCAAATGAAACTTAGTTCTTTAGCAACAAAGAAATTTTTATTGTCAATTTTTGATCTAGAATATGTTGCTTCAGATATTTGGGGAAAAAAAAGAATATTTTCTCACTGAATTCACTTATTATTTTTAATTGCTTGGCAATTAAGTCCTACATGTTTTATTACTATACAAAATCTACATTGCAGCAAATTACCAACTAACCTCTGCCCACTCAGTAGAACCGAGAAGACCAAATTCTTCTGCATCCCAGCTTGCAAACAAAATTGTTCTTCTAGGCCTCCAGCCTAAAATACATGTGTACACATATAACTGTTAGAAAACTTCATGATATACTCAAGATATGACCAAGTCCAAATGGAAAACAAACCATAAAACCTCACTGGTTTTCTGGGAAGGGTGAATTATTCTGAGAACCTTTACTCTTATAATTTCCTTTTGTAAGATTTTAAAGCTGATTTGTCAATACAAAATAGCATGACTGCATAAAAAAGGTGGAAATATAGGCACAGTAAAAATCCTGCAAGAGCAAAAATATTCCAATAGGTTTATAATATTTGCTAAGCATAGAAAGTCCTTGGTAGTCTGCAGCTGCCAGAGTAAAAGAAGACATTTCTAGATGTGGTTGGTGTTCTGAGAGCAGATATGACTGAAAGAAAATTCTTTAGAACTCTTCCTGCTGTTCTGACATCAAATGGACAATTGTTCAGTGTCAGCTGGTTGTGTGATTTCACTCCATTCTCTGCCAGAATTAGTCAACGGGGCTCTTAGCAATAGCAATATCTGCTGCCACTGAACACCACATGACTTACTAGGGAAGTGATAGGGCTTGGAGTTGTAAACACTGACCTTGGAGATAAAGGAAGCTCTTGTTTCAAACCCTTGTTCTCTCACTTACTATTAGTGTAACTAAGAGAAGGTTATTCAAACTCATTAAGCTTCCATTTCTTCACTTGTGTACCAGAACTGACAAAGTAAAAATAAAGATACCACTTAATTGCTGAAAGGATTAAATGGAATGTTTATAAAGCCCTTATAAGTGCTCCAAAAGTAGAAAATTATGATTTTAGCAAATATTTCAAGTGAGCTTAAGAATGTGTATCCCGTAGCAGTTGAGAACAGTGTTTTATTTTTTGTTTGTTAATAGTATTATTCATTATTTCTCATCATTCAGTTTCTTGGTATATTCTGTAACTGACAAAATGATGTTTTATATTTACCACAGGAAATTCCTTGCAAAATCATGACACTTTTTGTAATAAGATTAAATACTGAGGGAAAAAAAGATGGCAGTAGAGCTAGTCGGACTGTGCAAGTCCCCGTGTGAGTGAGTGAGTTAAAAACAATTTACATGCATGTCTGTTTGTAAGTGGGGGTGTGAGTGGCTGACTGCGTAGGGACTCAGGAGCAAGTGGCCAGGGCTCTCGTGGTGAAGCGGCTGGTGCCAGCAGCTGCTTGGACCCTAGTGCTTCCCAAGAGGCAGAAGCCGGGTGCCATTTTCTAAAGTCAACAAACCTTTTCCTGGGAAGAAGCCACAGGGAGCAACGACCACTGCCAGACCACCTCACCATCACAGTGCCAGGCTGGTCACTGGCAGCAAGGGCTGTGGAGAGAGTGCGGTGACGAAGGAAGAGGCAAAGTACCACTGAAGAAGACAAAACAGGTGCCCCACCACCATCTTGAAAACTAGGCAGTTAAGTACTCCAGCTGGCTCACCATGAAGCAACAGACCCCCTCTCTGGGATAGGCAGGTTAACTACTCAGGGGTTGATTGTGACCCAGAGGGAATATCCCAGAAGCATAAACTTCAGGGGGATGAAATAATTGTGAAGTCTCAAGCACCCCACCCTCTACCCTGACCCAGCCATGGGACAAAGAGTGTGACCAGAAAAGGACAAAGAAGACCCTCTCAAGAGATCTGTAATGAGTCCTGGGCAGACCCAATCCCTTCCTCCTCAGCAATCCTCTGAATGGCAGACCCACACAGTTGGGGCACGACTAGAGGGACGAACACAGGTGGAGACTGGAAGACAGCCACACTAGGAGAGCTCTACTCTGGGATAGTGTGGTTGGGGTGCCCACCATCAGCACCTGGGAAGGAGATAATCGCGCACCTCCCCACCAGAAGGAATCCTCCTGACCTTAGAGAGCAGGAGGTAAGGACTGTTGCCCCACCCAAGCCAAACCCCTTCATCCCCCCGGGCCATATGTTGGGGAAATTATGAATGAGC
>CAUYQG010031269.1:0-32914 GCA_963574415.1 Tarsius wallacei | reverse complement strand
AAGAAATGGTCATAGGAGGAAGGTCATTATGGCAAGTCTATGTACAGTCTTTTCCTTGTTTTTGTTTTTTATTGATGACAGAGTGAAAAAAAAGAGGGAGCTGAGGCCGAGGTGAGAGGATTGCCTGAGCCCATGGGTTTGAGACTAGCCTGGGCAACTTGGTGAGACCTTGTCTCTTCGATAAATCAAAAAATTAGCCAGGCATGGTGGTGCACGCCTGTGGTTTCAGCTACTTGGAAGGCTGAGGCAGAAGGATCACTTGAGCCCAGTAGGTCGAGGCTGCAGTGGCTGTGAGCATGCCACTGCACTGCAGCCTGGGTGACAGAGTGAGAGTCCAACTCAAAAAAAAAAAAAAAAGGAACACATGTAGTAAAAGGGATTTAGGTTGAACATCAGAAATGTCCCGATAGGCTGAGCTGAGTGACTGCATTAGGTTATGAAGAAAGGCTGTACAATCTCTTATCACATTTGCTAAAAATCTCTGGTGTGTGTGTGCATGTGTGTGAATATACTCAGGGATGTTTACAAGAGGATCCTGGTCCTTAGTTCTTACCCACAGTTTCTCTCCCTAGAGTCAGGGTTTTTCACTGGGAGGGGGTTTTGCTTCCTAGGAGACTTTTTGATAGTCATGTAGGGGAGGAGGGTGGGTGCAGGCCAGGATATGCTGTTCACATCCCACAAGGTTCAGGAGAGCCCCCATGAGAGAATGATCTTGCCCACAGTGTCAGCAGTGCCAAGGCTGAGAAAATAGCTTCTACTTGAAATGTTTCCGTTTTCTGTCTTCAAAGGCTCCCCTGAGTCAAGCCTTGTTCAGGGATTCTCCAAAGAATTGGATCAAATGGGAGAATGAATGACTTGGGGGGGAAAAAAAGCTCACATTTGGAAATGCAATTCAAGGGGTGTGCCAGTCAAAACAGAATCAATGGATCATTTCTCTGTATGACAAAAAGAAGTCCTATTATTAGGGTTCACATTTATATGAATATTTATGGGACAACTACTATGCTCTTGGCATGATGTGAGGTCATGGGGCTGGCAAACGGTTTCTTAAAGGGCCAGATGGTAGATATTTTAGAATGCACAGGCTGTAGGGTCCCTGTAGCAAGCACTAGCTGAGTCATTGCAGTGTGAACGCAGCATATGCAAATGATGGGGGTGGTTGAAATTTATTTGCATAAATGGGTGGTGGGGTGGATTTGGCCCAGACCCTACACACTGATCCCTGTTCTTGATGTAGAGACCACAGAGGTGATAACGGCAAAAATCCCACCTCTCAAATAGCTCGCAGACTGGTGGGAAACTTACAAGAGAAGAAGACTTGACTACTGTCTAAAGAAATGCAGATCAGTGGGTTTTCTGGCTATTGCTATTATTTCCAGTGCCCCCGGTATTGCCAGCGATGCATGCATTCTTTCCATAGTGGGATCTCTGTCACTCCACTTTCCACCACCTTCAATGTGATGACCACTGAAATCTGCAACTGATGTCCACACACCCTCTGGGGTCTATGTTCTGCCCACTGAGAGTCTCACACCCTCCTCTCCCCAACCCCAGGTCCACAATGGCAGTAATCTCACATGCCGCCTGCCTCTGCTTGCCTCCACCCGCCCATCTGCCCTTCATGTGAGTAACTCCCCTAAATTGCAGATCTGATGATGTTAGCCCTGGCTGAACCTTCTTCCTAACTTCATGGCTCTCCTAGCAGTTACTGGATTCATGAGGATGCTTATATACACACATCTATACACATGCATTATTTAGCTTTTGTTTCAAAATGTCACTAAGAAGAAAAAGGGCAAATAATTGTACACTAAATATTGTCTTCTTTTTTTTTTTTTGAGTCAGTTTCACTTTTGTCGCCTAGGCTGAAGTGCAGTAGCATGCTCATGGCCACCACAACCTCGACCTGCTGGGCTCAGGTGATCCTTCTGCCTCAGTCTTCCCAGTAGCTGGAACTACAGGTGTGCACCACCACACCCTGCTAATTTTTTTTTTTTTTTTTAATTTGTTGTAGAAACGAGGTCTTGCCATGTTGCCCAGTCTGGTCTCGAACCTGTGGGCTTAGGCAATCCTCTTGCCTTCACCTCCCCAAGTGCAGGATTATAGGCATAAGCCACCATGCCCATCTTGTCTTACTTAATGCAGGCTTACTGTTATGTCTCTTAACACTGTCCTGCCTACATGTGTGCATACACACACACATAAATAATACAAACACATGTGTGCACACACACATATATGATATATGTAATAGATCATGTTTTACTATAATGAACTTCCTTTTTGCTTATTATGTATATTATGGGGTTAGGATATTACATGGATGAGGGGAAGTATACGGATGGGTACAGATAGATAAACATCTGTCTTAGGATAGTAAGAGTGGTGTTATTCAGGAGGCCTGTGAAGGAGGAGGTTGTGTATGGGGGGTTGCATGGAACAGAGGAGGGGTGGGGAGCAGAGGAAAGAGCAGACACTGTGAAAGGCGGTGGAGGGGGCCCGGTCCCTGATTGGGGGAGACAGCAGAAGCTGGGGTATCTGCTTCTCTGGAATCTGCCTTACCAATAATTTTATCATTGCATATCTTATCCCTCCCCCCAGCTTTTTCTAAGCTATTCATTGGACTACAATGATAAATCTTAGACGACAGCTAACCTGGCATTTTGCGGATTTTTAATGTGTTTATTGAGTAAATGATCAACAAAAACCTTATGGGTGTTTGGTAATGGAGTGTTTGGTAATGGAGTATGTTAAAGATAAACAAGAGAGGAGAGAGAGAGAGAGAGAGAGAGAGATTCTTTTCTAGGTGTTGTCTTCCTACGTTGCATACATGACAACAGTGACTACTTTGATTTGCTGCCACCTTTGTAAAGCTAGGAGTTAAAAGTCAGACACTATGTATAATAATAGGCCCTATTTACAGATGACAGGCCGTGTCCTCCACACTTTATCAATATGATGTCAATCAATCCTCTAAAAACTCAGAAGAAGCTGCTCTTGACCATCTGAAGAGAGAATGAGGCACAGAGAGTGCCATCGCCTGTCTGTAGTCGTGCAGCTAGGAAGTGGTGGAGCCAGGTGTGCCCCAGAGGGAGCCTGTCACTTCCCTAAGCTGGGCAGCTTTATCAACAAGGAAGAGCAGAAAACCCCACATGAACAAGTGGCTGCATGAACCCTGGGTTTAAGTCCAGCGCTATTAACCTCCAAGCCTAGTCTTGGCTTATTCTTTTGAACAATATTTTTCCTGGGATTAAAAAATAGCATAAGAACTTAGTAAAAAAAAAAAATCAAACACCACAAAAAATAAAAAGTACCCCCCCAATCCCAGGACACATTTCTGATCTTTCCAGAAATATCATCTACATAAACATTGGTGTGTGTGCATGTACATATATTATTTTTTAAAAACGATTTTATTTGGTATCATTTCAATGTTATTTTTAGCACATGTGCAAATACTATTGACACTGGATATCTCCACTAAATGATAAATCTTATGATCATTCTATATCAACACAGAAGGATTTTATTACATTATTCTGAGAAGGTGCACTGAGTCTCCTTTATAGAAAACTAAAACATGCTTATGCAGTTCCCATGGATGGAAAATATCTCACATTTAAACAGTTCCTGCTCAGTGCTGGGCATTCTTTTAAGTGTTTTACCTGTGCTAACTCATTTCATCTCCCACCCATCCTAAGACAACGTTACTGGCCCCATTTCTTGGATGAGAAGACTGAGATACAGAGAAGTGGAGTGACTTGCCTGAGATCACAAAACTTGCAAGGGGTAGGACTAAGACTCCCACCTCATGGGTCAGGCCCCAAAATCGATGCCATTGACATTGCCTTCCTGGTGCAGGTGATTCCTGTACACACTCAACTTGATATATGTGTCCAGATACAACTAAAGATAAATTCCCAGTCATGAATTTGCAGGTCGCAAAGGATGAATTCTTGACATTTTTTTTCAGCCATTGCCAAATTCCTCCCTAAAGAGGCTTAACCATTTGCACTCCCTCCCACGGGGCATGGTCCCATCTTTGAAAGCATCACTTCCTTTGGAAATCTATGGAAATAAATTCACGTGTCCTAACAAGGAGTGTGTCTCCCCTTTGGACCAAACAGAAACCTCCTGAATTTCCTCTTTGGCAGCTTAAAACATCTCAATTTCATCATCCTCTGGTGGAACGAACCCACCCCCGTGCCTCTCTTCTGTGTTACCCAGTGGAGAAGTCACATTTGCGAGCTGCCTGACAACCTCACTAGCACACACACACAATTCCTCACACTGTCTTAGTACTGGCAGAACACCTGAGCCTCTGGCATCAACAGAGTCGCACCAATTAGCTGAATGACGTAAGCAGGTGAGAAGGGAGAGGATGGTGCAGAGAAGTAAGGCTGCTAGCAGCGGGGCTATACCGTGCCCATACACAGAGAGAGCTGTGGCTCATTTTGGATGAACAGAACTGTTGACACGTGGGATGTCACCTGAGGTCATCTCATCCCCCACCTGCCTCTAGGTGGCCAAACTTACCTGTACAATTCACAGCAAATGCTCTGTCTCTGTATCAGCAGAGATAAAGTGGAGGAAGACAGATGAGAAATACCCTTTCTCTCAAACGTTGCCCGACAGCAGAGACTTCAAACTATTGCCTGGAGAGCTGTTTAGCCTAAGAGATATGTTTTATTTGACCTGAAGAACATATTCTAAAAACCTTGAGTGGTTGTCAACATATTAAAAATCATGATATTTCACATAATGGATTTCTAGTCTCGTTGGAAAAAGACCAGAAGGCATGGCAAGTGGCAACTTTGGAAAGCCAAGTGCTCTGCAATTTGCCACACTCCTCACTACTCTCCGTTGCCTCCCATGCTATCTTTCTCGAGTCATTCTTATTATGCATGTGTGCACATCTGTATGGGTTTATGTGTTTTACTAATACTTACTGAGTACCTACAATATGCCAGGCATTGTGCTAAGTTCTGAGAAGCTATGTGGTGAATGAGACAAGTGTGGTGCACAGTTGGGCCCTCAGGAGCTCACCATCACGTAGGGGAACTCATCAAACAGACAATCACACAGAGGACCGTTAAATGACTCAGGGGCTTCCAAAAGGGCCATACAACAGGAGGTGAGCAGAGGGTGAGCAAGTGAGCAAAGCTTCCTCTATATTTACAGCCACTCCCCATCGTTCACATTACCTCCTGAACTCCACCTCCTGTCACTGGTAGCAATAGATTCTCATAGGAGCGAGAACCCTATTGTGAACTGCACATATGAGGGATCTATGAGAAACTCATGTCTGATGATCTGAGGCTGAGCTCTGGAGAATGGCTGCAAATATAGATTAACATGAGCAGCGAGGTTTGACTGCACAGAGACCATAATAAGTCAATTGCTTGCAGACTCATATCAAAACCCTATCAGTGAGTGGCAAGTGAGTTGATGTATCTGGTGGCAGGCTCTAAGTCAGAATCTGACACTTACTTTAGTCTGCACACAGCCCATCCATTATTTTATTTACCACTTCCATCATACCTCTTTTTTTAATTGTGAGTTGTATAACTATTTCATTATATATTACAATGTAATGATAATAGAAATAAATGGCACAATACATGGTATGCACTTGAATCATGCTGAAATCATCTCCCATCCCCACCCCCCTGGTCTGACTGTGGAAGAATTGTTTTCCACAAAACTGGTCCCTGATGCCAAGAAGGCTGGGGACTGCTGAAATTACTCTTCCCTAAATGTTTAGGAGGAAAAGCAAAGTGTGTGTGATGAGGGTTTAGCTGGGGATTGAAAGACATTTGCGGGGAGGCATGGGAAGCATTTCACAGACCTCCGTGTAGTAATTTCCCAGTTTTACAGCAGGGGACACTGAGGCCCCAAGAGGAGGGCCGATCGCCCTGCTTGTGAAGGGCAGAGCTGGGAAAGAATGGAGGCTGTCCTGACTTAAGTTTCACTTCTCCTCTGTAGAAGGAAGGTCCACCAGGCACGAGAAGAACGAACTTGGAGAAGGTGCCGCTGTTCTGCTCTGAGTCCCTGTCTTCCACCTTTTGGGGGTAGGCTGGGGGGGGCAGTCAGCCAGCATGGAGTCAGCCATATTGGTCCCCTACCCCATTCCCTGACCCCTCCCTGTTCAGTGTCTACAGCAGGACATCCTAGGGTGGCACCTGCATTCTTTTCCTGAGGGCTTTCTCCTGCCTCCCGTGCCTACTGGGTACATCTATAGGAAGTGGACGAATATGAATTAACATCCCCCTGCCTCCTTTCCTGTACGTACACACCTCACCCCTGTCAATCAACCATTGGCAGGAGTCCGTTTGTGGACACCCCAGCTCTCTCTGCAGGTTATGTTCTACACTCGCTCCCAGAATTCTCTGCAGGATCAAGTGTCAGTTACCCACAATGCTTACTTGAATGATAAGCTGCCCTCTGTCACCTGCCCTTCCTCACTCCCCTACTGGTGTTTCTTGGAATCAGGAATTTTTGCTTCAGAGGAGGCTTCTGGGGAATCTGAACTAAGGCAAATCCCAAGTCCAGCTGAGTTAAGAAGATGTCAAGGCCAGCCCCGGGAGGTAGAACCCTAATACCCGACTCCTATTCGAAGACACTGAGGCAGCCTGTGGACTGGGGTCTGAGGACTGCCAGAAACAGAGGGCTTCTAACTGCTCCTATGGCTTTTGCTGGGATCAGCTGATCTCTGAGAACTTGTCCAGAGAAGGGACAGAGGAATGACTGTTATTGAACAAGTAGGGGAGACAGCCCAGGCACAGTGGTGCTGAACTGTGTTCAGTGGGGCCGCCTCTTAGCCAGGGGCTCTAGGTGGACCCCTGACACTTGGGGACAGGGTGGAGAGTTGCCATCCATACCTGGGAAAGGGAGGCATTTGCTTGGAGCAGAGAACTGCAGGAGCAATGGCTCAGAAAAAACCTTCCACAGAACCCATGACATCCCAGGAGATGAAGAGTTTGCTTTCTCCTGGAGACAGATGGTGGTTATGGTTGAGGAACAATGTTCATGCACTCAAAGTCTCAGATCTGTCCACTTAAAAATAGATAAAAGAGTACTGTTTATATTTTATTTTATTTTAGTTTTTGAGTCAGGGTCTCACTCTGTCGTCCAGGCTGGAGTAAGTGGCACTATCTTGGCTCACCGCAGCTTTGACCTCTGCCTTAGCCTCCTGAGTAGCTGGGACTACAGGCCTGTGCCACCCCGACCAGTTAATTTTTTGATTTTTTTGTAGAGACAAGGTCTCATTACATTGCCCACGCTGGTCTTGAACTCCTGGACTCCAGCAATCCCCCCTCCTCGACTTCCCAAAGTGCTGGCGTTACAGATGTGAGTCACCATGCCTGGTTTATATTTTATATTTTACTCAAATAAAAACAAAAACAGTGAGCCAGCGTCAATCATCTGACTAGAGCACAGACTGGGGGCTGTCTGCCTTATTCCAGGGCTGGGTCCTCTCTCGTCCCATTCCTTTTCCCAGCTGCCCCCGAAGCTACTGTTGACAGGCTGTGGAGACGGAGGGGTAGACGCGTAGGAGAAGAATCCAAGAATTCAGTCCTTCCTCAACCCCTCACCCCCACAGATGCCTTCAGCCCAAAGCAGGAACCGACACTTTAGGTTAATTCTCCAGGCTCTGAACTGAGTCTTAACATGACCATAGACCTGTCCTCCCTAAGAGTGCACAGAAAAGTCATGAGCTAACTAAAGTTTTATCCAAGGGCAGAATGTTTACTCTAAGACTTGAAATGGAGAAAGAAATAAAATAATGCTTTGCTTGTGCTTCTGGAAACATGCCTATTCAATATGCATACATGTTTTAGCATTCATTCAATGCTGATTATGCATGGGACTCTTTATTAAGTGCTCTTGCCTGGATAGGTTCATTTAGTTCCATCTATGAGGTAGGGACTCTTACTAGTCCCTTTTTAAGGTGAATAAACTGAGGTTCAGAGAGATTATGTAAGTCTTCTAGACACTCACAGTAGAAGCTGGAATTTGAGGCCAAGTCTGTCAAATTCTAAAGCCCCAAGTTGGTGCCAAGTCTGGGACAAGTTGAGATTGGAGGCCTCCTGGGACTTCATATCATTTCAGGAGGTTGAGGGAGACCAAGGCCATGATCCTGGCTGTAGGAAAGCTTTAGGTCAAATGTAGATTCTACTTTCTCATCTGTAACATGAAGACAATACTTCCCATTTTATAGCAGAAGGTGCCCCAAAAGTGCCAAACACAGTGCTGGGCTTAAGGAAAGCCCTCTCTATAAGTGATATTTACAATAACATCTGACTTGCAACAATGGGAGTTAATGAACACTGAATTACAGCTCCTATTAAGTTGTTTTTAAAAAACTGTACCAATGATCAATACCACAGATTTTGAATTCTCATAAATACAGCAAAACTAATAGTAATAATAATAAAGTGAAGGCTGGGTGCAGTGTCTCATGCCTGTAATCCTAGCATTTTGGGTGGTCAAGGCGGAAGTTCTGCTTGAGCCCAGGAGTTTGAGGCCAGCCTGAGCAACATAACGAGAGCTTGTCTCTGCAAAAAACAAAAACCAAAAAATTAGCCAGGCATGGTGGCACACACTTGTAGTCCCAGCTCTTCAGGAAGTCGAGGCAGGAGAATTGTCTGTGCCCAGGTCAAGGCTGCAGTGAGCTGTGATCATGTCACCATGCTCCAGCCTGCGTGACAGAGTGAGACCTGGACTCAAAAAATAAAATAAAATGATAATAATAACAAAATGCTAAAACTTCTTCTTAGGTAGTCACATACACCAAGCCCAGAGAGTGATTATTTTGTAAGTTTATCTAATTCAAACACTATAATTCCTCTTCTAGCAATTTCATGATCATCCTGAGATATTTCCCGAAATCCTAGACTGAACTTGGCATAACTTACAGGCTCCTGGGTTTGCACTGCTTTTCCTTACATCAGGGACCTCGAAGTGAATTCTGCTTTGGGATGTGCCAGGAGAAAGGATGTCTGATGAGGCACTTACGGTGCTGCTGGTTTTCAGGCAGAGGGATCTGGGTCTGATCCAAGTGAAAGGTTAGTCAGGAGGGTGAGCTCAGCATATCCTGGAGTCACCTTCCTCCTGGATATGCCCTCTGATTCTCAGAGTGAGCATTAAACACAGCAACAAGGCCAGACGCGGTGGCTCACACAATTTAGGAGGCCAAGATGGGAGGATCGCTTGAACCCAGGAGTTCCAGAGTTCCAGTGTGAGCAACATAGTGAGAACTTATCTCTACAAAAACATTTTTAAAAATTATCTGCGTGTGGTGGTGTATTCCTGTAGTCCCAGCCACTTGGGAGGCTGAGGAGGGAGGATTGCTTGAGCCTAGGAGATTGAGGCTGCAGTGAGCCATGATTATGCCAATGCACTCTAGTGACAGAGTGAAGCCCTGACTCAAAGAAATGGCAAAGAAAGATGCAAATGCTTAAGACCCTTTTCAAGGATTTTTCCCCTGCTCTGCAAGGCCCAAGTGCTAAATGACATTCACCGGGCCATCAGAGTTTGTATTTTCCCAATAAACAGTGGCTTTCTGTCTCAACTCCAAAAGCAAAGGGTTCATCTTATCTCCATGAAAGAATTCCTAAGCAGCCTGTATCCAGAGAGTGTCATATACCAATATTTCTTTTATCACACAACATCCTGAAAACAAGGCCTACATTAATTTTTTTTGTATTCAAGCTGATTAGAAATTTGGTTCTGTATTTGATTAAGTTCTGTAGAAATTGGGCTTGTGATGAATCATTAAACAAAGACACTTTTTTTTCTTTTTGTACAGCAATAAAGCCTCCAATGATTAATTAAGGGCACAATGCCAAAACAAGTGTCTTTGTTTAAAACGCAGTGGACAAGACAGCCTTGGGAAAGTTGATGTCTTAAGTAGACGCCACAACATGTTTTTAATTATGTTCAGGAAGACGAACAAGAATAGGAATCGCCAACTGTTTAGAAAGATAATTTTTTTTTCCGAAGAAAGATTAGAATTAAAAAAAACAAACAGAGCATTATTGATTTAACACAAATGCCATTTGTTGGGCCTTTTGTAATTTCCTTATTAGTGTCATCATTCTGGAGTTCACATCCCCCCTTCTGTTATAGCGTTTGGCATTCGTTCAACCCTCAGCAATATGATACAGTAAACATGCAGTGACTGCTCATATTAAAATGTTTTATTTGTTGTAACTGTACAGATGATCAAGCGGTGCAAGTCCTAAATTATCCCAATCATTGCCCAGGCTAATCGGAAGAGAGGGAATCAGTGACCGTCTCCGTGAGATGAGCAGACAGGCCTAGGGTGCAGGGCTAAGCTGTCAGTTGGAAAAGAAACAACAGCAGAAAAGTTCATGCAACATCAGCTTTCCACCGCGCCACGAGTAGTGCACCCCACTGCTCAGTTGAAACAGACATCAGCCGGCTCAGATGATATACGGAGTGAAATATGCGTTCGGAAGTGGCCTAACTTTGAGTTGTATCAGGCAGTCAGATGCCATTTGGATCAAAGTGTCCAATCTCAGTATTAACAGTAATGACAGCTTGGGCTTTAAACAAGGCCAGCTCTTAATTGTAAAATGCTGAAGACAGAATAGGAGCCTAACTGTTGGGCCCTTTTCCTCCAAACTGGCAGGAAATGACCGCAACACGTTTGGAAATCGATGGGTGTCCACTGCAGAGGGCAGGCTCCAAGCTCTGTGTTTCAAGAAGTCACTTAGATATATCACTCATATGTACCCACAGCTCCCTCTCTTCTTCCTTTTTGCCCATCCCACTAGGTTTTCAGAAATGGTTAATTATTCATTCTGCTAGTAAGTAATGGTTTTATCTTATCATGAGCATTAACGATATGAGAGGCCGCCTTGAGGACCGCACAAAAAATTCCCTGTCTTTCATATGTTCCTTGGTTTCTTCTCTCCAGCTAATGTGGTTTGAGTATCTGCTTGGCACTGAGCTCTGTGCTGAGGGCTGGAGACATCATGGTAAACAAGCAGGCCCCTCCCTCAAAGAGCTCGGACTCCAGACTTGGAGAACAGAAAGGGAGGGCATTTCTGTGAGAGGACATGCGCTCTGGGGACTGGTGACCAGGAGGTAAAGACAGGGGTCCAGGCACAGCTGGCCAACAGTTCTGCTTTCTCCCTAGGAGGACCCTGAAACCTTGTGATGCTGAGGTGGATTCTAGAGCCCAGAGAGCCTGATGGCTGTCAGCAACCTCTTAAATCAGGGTGGCAAATTATGACCTGCAGGCCAAGTTCATCCTGCTGCCTGTTTCTTCGAACCCTGTAAGCTGATAATTGTTTCTACATTTTCAAATGGTTGGGAAAAAAAATTAAAAGAAGAATACTATTTTGTGACATGCGAGACTTACATGAAAGTCAAATTTCAGTGTCTGGAAGTAAAGTGGCATTGGAACAGCCACACCCTCATGTATTACATAGTGCTGCTTTTGTGCAGCATGATCACTCTGAATGGCAGTGAAACAGCAGTTGCAATCTGCAGGTGAAGGTCATGGTTATGTCCCAATAAGACCGTTCCACTGGTTAGAGTTTGCTAACCTCTGCCTTAAACCAAAGCCCATAGACATAGGACAAGAATTCTGTTACTTCTCATCTGACTTTATATATGGAGAGAGCGAGTAAACAAATGACCACGGACAGGAAGAAGTTGAGCAGATAGGCAGTTTCTGATTCTGTTTATTCCCATGAAATTACATGTTTTGGGCTCAGCAAGTATGGAACTTATAGGCATGTGCCAATCCATAACCCATTTGCAAAGTGATAGTTGTATTGAACGGAATTTCTCTTGGTGAGGGCACTGAATGTTTTAAAGAGAAATATTGTATTGAGCCACCTGGCATAGGAATGAGGAGGTGAAGTCCCACAGGGCAAAAATAGTCACTGAGTCACCTTTTCACAGAAGATCTTTGTTTTGCTGACTGCATTCCATGTAGGACTTGGTGGGAGGAATTGGGGCCAAGTAGAATTGCTCTGCTTAGAAGAAAGCGGGACTGATCACTGTAGGAACATGAGAAGTGAAAAAGAAAGGAATTCAAGAAGAAAGCTAGAGAGCATGTGCAGAGGGTGGTGAAAATAAATCTCTGGGATTTCTCTAGTGAAATGCATGAGAGGCTTGATCACGTGTTGCTCTGGCAGTGTGATGCTACCCCCCACTTCTGTGTTTCCCTTGTGAAAGTTTACCGATGTCCCCACTGTTCATAGGTGCTTTGGAGAGAGAATTTGAAGTGGTGCTGAGATTGGAGTTAGCATCAAGTGAAAAACAGAGACACATGTTGGGATTAGGAAGATGTGTGAACAGCTGACACTTGGGTCCCATCTTGATGTCACCTCATTCAGGTCTGTGCAGATATCATACCTTCCTTGTGATCTTCCCTGGGCATGGGGTCTAAAGTGGCTACCCTTTCCTTCTCTGTTCTTCCCAATCCTCATGCCATGTTTTAATTTTCTTCAATACACTGCTCGTTGCCTGACTTAGTATTCTGTAATTATTTGGTTATGTGTTGGATGTGCTTCTTCCTTATTTAAGGCTCATGAAGGCAGGGATGTGGTCTTCTTTGTTCTCTTCTACATTCCCAAGGCTTAAAACAATGCTTGGCACATAGTAGATACAATACATTTGTTCAGCAAATGGTCAGGAGGAAGGAGGGGTTGCTACAAGCTGCCACAAGCCTGTGGAGTGGCCTCTGTTTTTCCACCTGCCAAATGTCACCTCCTGGTTTAAAACTCTCCATCTGCTTCCTGACACTCTTAGAACAAAATCCATGATGCTTCTGGTGGCCCAGAGACCCTGCATCAATGGAGCTATCTTTTTAGTGCCATCTTTGTGATCTTGCTTCCTTTGAATTAGCCACACCCACCTCTCTTTGTTCTTCCAGATCATCACACTCCCTCCCCCTTAGGACCTTGGTGCTTGGTGGTTCTGTTTCCTCTGAGCCTCTCTTGCTCCTCCATGTCACTTGGATCTCAGCTCAAAGATCAGGCACCTCAGAGATGCCTTCACTGCCCACCCTGTCTAGAACCATCCACCTCACCGTCGTGCCTTTTATCCTCTTGTTCTGCTATCTTTTCCTCTGGGCTTTCATCACTAGCTGTGATTCTCTTATTCACTCTTTTGTTTGCTAGTTTACAATCTGCTCTTTTTCCCTAGGGTGTTGGCACCTTGGTGACAGTAAACTTGACCTTGTTACTCGCCCCGAGAACTAAAATAGTATCTAACCATTATAGGCACTCAATAAATATTTGTCAAATGAATGGTTGAATTGATCCATATTGGGATTACGAAGATATGGAAGCAGCTGACACTTGGGCCATCCTGATGTTGCCTTATTCAGGTTTGTGCAGATATCATGCCTTCCATGTGGCTTTCCCTGGGCATGGAATCTGAAATGGTTGCCCCTCCCTCCTGACAAAAAGGAGTTGCCTTTCTATCCACCTTTCAGTGCCTATCTTCTCAAATAATACATGTCAGTCCTGCCCACACAATCCTAGGAGACCATCACAGAAGAGCACATGCATGTGGATTGCTTGCATGTTCTTAGATAATGCTTGAAGTCATAACAAGCTTCAAAAATAAAGTATGACACAACTTTAAGTTTTTTATTTTTATTTTTTATTTTTTTTGAGTTGCATACTCAATCTGTCGCCCAGACTGAAGTGCAGTGGCCGCTCCTGGCCACCGCAGCCTCGACCTGCTGGGCTCCAGAGATCTTCCGCCTCAGCCTTCCAAGTAGTTGAAACTACAGGTGCGCGCTACCACACCTGGTTAATTTTTTGATTTATTGTAGAGATGAGGTCTCGCCAAGTTGCCCAGGCGGGTCTCGAACCCGCGGGCTCAGGCAATCCACTCACCTCAGCCTCCCCAAGTGAGGGATTACAGGCTGAGCCACCAAGCCTGGCTAGCTTTAAGTTTTAAATCCAGTGCTGAGGAGGGTGTGGAAGACCAGAAGTGGCCAGATAATTGCTCTGGGTCCAGAATTTTTGTCGAATTATCATGGTTAAGTCTTTTGAACAAAGGTGTGTCCCTTCTTTGATTCTGTATCCAGTCACCAGTTTCCCAAAGTGAAATCAAAGTCAATAGCAGTTTTGCAGGTGGAATGATTACAGACCCCAACCCTTGGTTGAATTAACATGTGAAGGGAAGTCTTGGACTTGGGTAATTATAGGATATTTTCTTAATAAACCTTATCTGATCCTTTTCTGCTAATAATTGTATGTAATTATATTTATGTGAGAGAACATTGCATATTAACAGAGACTAGGGCCCTGAGGATTTAACGAGATTATGAAGCATTTGACTGTATACGACCAATCATTACCTGTCACGCAAAGTACATGGGGAGATAGGAATTTGTCACAAAGAAACCAGAGAGTAGGAGAAACCCAACACTTTCATTAATTGATAATATTTTTATTAGGTTGTTACTTTCAAGTGTCTTTTAGTGCTTGCACTTGAATTTAAATGTCTGAAAAGGAATGGGTATTCAGGAAAAGAAAAGTAATTACACCCTGTAATTCTGATTTAATTACAAGGAAATAGATGTAACATGATGTGATAAAAGTTATGATGGGCTCTTTAAATGATATATGTCATTAACATGTTAATTGGCATGAAATCTGAACTCGGAGCCAGAGAAATCTTAGGTGAATATGAGGTCAACTCCATTACAGGCAGTCTTATAATGAAAATTCCATAAAAGCATTTTAAGTTTTATTCTGCAATGTACTTTCCCCCCATTTATGTTCAATACAATGAAATTCCAATCCTGTTCTTTAAAAAAAAAAGAAGAAAAAAAAAAGCCATCCCTGAAATGGAGTGGTTAGCTTAAACTTATAATTGAATAGACACAAAGTCAGGGCCAAATTAAATGGGGGCGTGTGTTTTTTCCTACGCTCAGACACCAGGGCATGTTCTAAAAATCGGGTCCTCAATGTTTTAGCATAAGGATAAAATGAAATGCATGAAGATTTTTATTGACTGCTTTTTCCTCCAAGATTCATCCAGGATCTGTTTATTTTATTTAATTAGAATGTTTTGGCTCATGGCTGTGGTTAGTAATCAAAAGTGCAAAGAATGCATCTATTCAGCAGAAGGAAGAAGCCAAACTAGGCTGAGGTTATGTGATAGGAGGGAAGAAGGATTCGCACGAGCCTCTGAACCTCAGACCTTTGGCTAGAAATATTTAAGACTTGAACCTGAACATAGTGCTAATTTGGTAACTTTATCTATCTATCTATCTGTCTATCTATCTATCTATCTATCTATCTATCTATCTATCTATTGATGTATGTGTTTCAGCGTGTGTGTATTTTTTTAAAAGACGAGTTCTCACTCTATTGCCTAGGCTGGAGTGTAGTGGCCTGATCATAGCTCATTGCAGCCTTGGACTCTTGGGCTCAAACAGTCCTCCAACCTCAGCCTCCAGAGTAGCTGGGACTACAGGTGCATGTCACCACACCTGGCTAATCTTAACTTATTTTATTTTTTTGTAGAGCCAGGGGTCTTAGATCTCACTATGTTGCCCAGGCTGGTCTAGATCTCCTGGCTTCAAGAGATCCTCCCACTTTGGCCTCCCTAAGTGCTGGGAGCACAGGAGTGATCCACTGTGCCTGGCTGCGACGTGACTATTGATAGGCTTCAGTAGTAAAACTGCCAATGCTCCTTCTCATACTATAGCTCTCAGAAATGGAAACATTTCTGTGGGAGCAGCCATGTTGTATTCTTTTTACACGGTATTTGTACCACACCCAGACATGGGCTGGCTTCTGTCGGCAGAGCCATCTGTGAAAGTGAAGGATGAAATACAGCACGCAGAGACGCTTCTCACTGAGATCTGAGTTCTCATCTCTTGGTAGACATTTATCCTAATCTATTTCAAGTTAGTTAAAAAAGGAATGGGTTCCAGAGTACCTACATTTGGTAATAATCTAAACATAAGGAAAGAGAGACTCGGGAACCAGAAGAGGGGAGGACCTTCAGGTAAAGTGGATGTCAGGGTGGAAGTTGACATTTTTTGAGGCAGCACTGGGAGATGAACAATGTACTGGGAAAGAGTACAGGCCATAGACTAAGTTCAGTTTGACGTGTCCATGCACAGTCTCACCTTCCGACTCATTCAATTCCTCCATCCCACTCAATAAATATTTGTCAAATGAATGATTAAATTGATCCATATCGGGATTAGGAAGATGTGGAAACAGCTGATGCTTGGGCCATCTTGTTGTTTCCCAGGGGGGAAAAATAGTCACTCGGGCTGAGATCGAGTGAATAGAGAGGGTGAGGCACAGGGGTCATGCTGTTTTTGGTCAAAGACCGTTGAACACTCAATGAGATGTGGCCAAATGTGTTGTCATGGTGGAAGAATCAGCCACCTGTTTGCCACAACTCGGGACATTTCTTCTGCAAATAGTGACACAATCTTCTCAAAACTTCCAGATAAGAACTTTGGTTGACTGTTTGGGGCAGAAGGGCCTTCTTGATGGTTCCCTCAACTCATTTCCACCCCAGGGCCTTTGCACATGATTCTCGCTGCCTGGAATGTATTTTCCCTCACTCCCCCACACTTATTCAAGTCGTGCTTCAAATGTCATCACTTTCTCAGGTCATCCTCTTTGATCACCCCATCTAAACGAGCATCTTCTGCATCTTTTCTTTCCTTAATCTTTCTTCTTTCTGCTGCCTTTTTCATTAAAATGATCTCTAAACATCATGCATCACTTAATGGTGGCGATACATTCTGAGAAATGCGTGATTAGGCAATTTTATTGCTATGCAAACATCATGGAGTATGCTTACACACAGCTAGGTGGCATAGCCCACTACACACTTAGGCTAGATGTTATGTCTGTTGCTGTCTAGGATACAGACCTGCATAGCTTGTTACTGTACTGGATACTGTAGGCAACTGTAGCACGATGGGAAGTGTTTGTGTCTTTAAACAAAGAAAAGAGTAAAAATATAGTATTATAATCTCACAAAACCACCATCATATATGTGGTCTGTTATTGACCGAAATGTTATTACTTGGCACATGACTGTATTGTCTAATGTGTGTATTTGTTCATTGCCTGTCTCTCTAGAGTGTAGACACCCTGAAGACAGTCACCTGATCCATTTTGTTCACTGCTGTATCCCCAAACTGAGATCATGCTGGGTACAGAAGCACACATATACCTCATGCATGATGCCGGAAGGTGCCCCAGTATCATGGGACACCCACGTACCAGTCTGTGTTCTTGAACTGGTTACTCAGCTTGCATGAACCTCAGTAGCTTCATGGATAAAACGGGAATAAGAATTTTAAGAATTAAGGGATTGCATGAAATCCTCTTAATATAATGCTCAGTCCAGGTTAGCTTAAACATGAGAGTCTTTTTGGTTGGAATATCAGGGCAAAGCAGGTTGGGAACTGGATTCTTGAGTCTGCGAGAGGGAGAAAGCTGAGGTGGAGGACGCCATCTAGGGGAAAATTCTGCTCTGCCCTACTCTATGTTGGAGTTTCCCAGCGCCAAGTTCATAGGACACCTTTGTACCCAGGGAGGGGTTGAGATGAACGCCATGGCGAGCCTGGAGCTCCCCCGACCTGTGCCCGGCTGAAGTGTTAATGAAGACTAAGACCGACTTCTCCCTTGGGGGAAGTCATCGAGGGAGAGGGAATACAGGGTGTGAGGAAGAATACGACTCAGGAATCGAACAGGTGCTGGGTGCAAATCGCAGTTCCCAGAGCTTACTGGCCTGGGTGAGTGACTTCACCTTATGGGCCTCAGTTTTCTCATCTGTAGAATGAGGTTATGAAGCATATAGGGCAATGGTGAGGATGACATGAAGTGACGTAAGTGGAGTCCTGAGCAAGGAGCCTGGCACAGAGAAAGTTCCAGCACAGGCTACCCCTCGCGACTTCAGGTTATGCCATGTCTCCATGGTGAAAAAGAAGGAGTTCAATAAACATTTCGTCTCAGAGGCTTGGTTGCAATTAATGAGCCTGAAAGACCACAGACTTGGAGAAGCCCTCAAAGTGATAAAGGAAAAAGAAAAATAAGACATTTATCATGCATTGAGTCCTCTACAGCATGTGGTCAGCCTGTGGTCAGGTCTACAGTGCATACCTGTGCTCAGCACTCTGTAGTATGTGTCTGTGCTCGGCACTCCACAGTGTATGCCTGTGCTCATTTCTCTACAGCATATAGCCAGCCTGTCTAGAGTGTGTTCCTGTGCTCAGTGCTCTACAGTGTGTGTCTGTGTTTGTCACTTTACAGTGTGCGCCTGTGCTCATTGCTCTACAGTGTGTGACCAGCCTGTGCTCGGCACCCTACAGTGTATTCTTGTGATCAGCACCCTACAGTGTGTGTCTGTGCTCAGCACTCTACAGTATATGTTTGTGCTCAGCACTCCACAGTGTGTGACCAGCCTGTGCTCGGCACCCTACAGTGTATTATTGTGATCAGCACCCTAGAGTGTGTGTCTGTGCTCAGCACTCTACAGTGTATGCTTGTGCTCAGCACTCTACAGGGTGTGGCCAGCCTGTGTTCAGCACCCTACAGTGTGTTCCTGTGCTCAACACTCTACAGAGTGTGCCTGCACTTGGCACTCGATATGTCTGTGCTCATTACTCCACAGCATGTGGCCAGTCTGTGTTCAGTACCTAGAGCGTGTGCCTGTGCTCAGCACTCTACAGTTATCGTCTCATCACTAATCTAATGGTCACCTAACTAGGTCGACTTCTTCAATATCTGGAATTGATTTTAAAAACACAGCGCTCATGCTCTCTTCACCTGCCAACCAAAACACAGCCCACTTCCTGGGAGCTTCTGACAACCAGGCCAAGCTGATCAAGTACCAGGCTCCTTCAGAGTTCTGAGGTCAGCCAGCTCAGTGGTCACTGGCAAGGCAACTGTTTACCAAGTCTCCTCCGGTACAGAATTTGAAGAGGTACAGGGCCATGCTAGTATACCCCGTGTCTCTTGCCAGAGCCCGCCAGAGTATTTTGACCCTGGAGGGTCTGTAACATGCGGCGACCATGATGAACGTCTTCAGAGGCTCCAGCCCATTGAGTCCTCCCCTAGGTCTTGAATGCAGAAGCCACCTTGGAGAACCGTGGCTCTCTCCTTCCATGTCCCCAGTGTCCCCGATGAGTGCCCCCACTCCTCACCTGCTATCATAAAGACAAGACGGGCCATTCATAATTTAAGTCAGCCCTTTCTTTCCTACACGCCACCAACACGAGTCGGATGCTGGAGGAAAAATTGAACTCTCTCTCCCAGGATACACTGAAGATCAAGCAGAATCTCATTAAGGCTCACTTCAAAGATTCGTCCTTTATTTCCATACAAACAAGTTTAAATTATCTTGCGTGAATCTGCTGTTAGCAGGGACTCTGTTCCATTATGCATGATTCCTTACTGCTCGTATCATGAATAATGGGCTGTGTTCCATTAGTGAGTTCCAGTAATATGCTAAACTTGGGGAGTGGTCACGCTATTAGGTTAAAGTTCTGTCGTTTGCATATTTATTTTATTTCTTACTCAAGCTATAATGCTCTGGTTCATTGAAATAGGTATTGCAATCTTGTTGTAATTAACACAGCATAACACATGTGGTACCTATGATTTCTTTAGTATTATTTAATATTTACTGAGCATCTACTACATCTGAGGGATAGTACTCAGTGCATGCCTTGTGTGCATAATATTATTTAACCTTCACCAGAGCCCCACGAGAGAGCTATGGTTATTATTCCCATTTTACAGTGAAAAAACCTGATAACTAGAGAGAAATCTAGGTTGTCCATGGATGAAAGTTATAATAATTAATAGTGCTGATTAATAATTAGTGGTACTGATTCAAATCAGTTTGTCTGACTTCAGATACTCCTCATTATAAAATAATTTTTATAAAGCCATCACTTTCTGAAGAGTTCCTGCAGATAATTTATCATTTGGTCAATAGGTATTTTGAAGTCCATTGTACAGATGAGAAAACTGAGGCTCAGGAGGTTAACTGATTCCTGGGAATGAGAAGATCCTTGTTCAAGCACTGGCTGTGCCTCTGTTTGATCTTGGTGAACCAGTCTTTCTGGATATGATGAGGTGTTGTATTATTGCTTTTGTAATATTTAAAGATCCGGGCAGGATTTTCTCAACATTTTCTCTCTCTCTTTTTACTGACAGAATTGCGGGAAGAATCAGCGTTCTTTCTTGATCACCGTCTCTAAAGGGTTCTTAGAGGTAGTGCACACTCCAGCTCTTTCATTTATTGATTGTGTGACCCTGGGCAATTACTTAACTTCCTCCACTTCAGTTTCTTCATCTATATAATGGGAATAAGTAACTGTCTCTTTCAGGGTCATTGTCAGAAATAAACTATGCAGTACAAGGGGGTTTCCCCCAGACCCAGAATTTATAAAAAATTGTATATTTATTCTTACATGTTTAGACTTCAGTCACCTTCAAAGTACTCTCCATTTGATGCATACACCTATCGAGATGCTTTTTCCACTGTGCAAGACAAGTTTTTGAACTCATCAGTTTTGATGCCTTTTAGAACTTCTGCCATTTTTTTGTTTCACCTCTCTCACATCAGTAAAATGTTTCCCTTTGAGGATCTTTTCATCCAGGGAAATAAAAAAAAAAAAGTCGCTTGGGGCGAGATCAGATGAATAGGGAAGGTGGGGCACGGGGGTCATGCCATTTTTTGGTCAAAAACTACTGAACAAATAGCTCGGAGTGGGCAGGTGTGCTTGTAAATCACCCATCATGAAATGAGCAAATGCAGTGAAAGACTCTCCCCCCAAAAAAAGAATCTCCCCCCCAAAAAATAAAACACAAGTCGAATGCAGCCTTTCCCAAAAACGCTAGCTGGTACACTGATGCCGATGATTTCCTAGAAGAGTAACTTAGCAGGGGAAGCCTGTACTACAAGGGCCCACCCTCCAAAAGATAATTCCGGTTTTTGGGGGGTCTCCTCTTGTATATGTAAAGAGCTTAGAATAACAGCTGATACATCAGAACCACATCAGAATGAATTTTTGTATTATTCCCTTTAAGAGCCTTAGAATCTTCCAAATCTCTACCCTTTAAGCCAAAGTCCTCTTGTATGCTATTGGAACATCTTTCTTTTAAGCTCCCTCTTCTTTTAACATTCCATTGCTTGACCAATGCAGTCATAATTTATTTCTATGTTTTGTCCTATTCCCACAACCCAGGACAATAACTAGTCAATGGCGTATCCACATGGTCAGGCTTAAGACTTAATGAACGTCACTAAGATGACCTAAAAAAATTGATTACAAGTAACTGTCTCGTGGCCTGATCTCAGATTATTGAAAAATATTTGGAAGGGAAGTTTGAGTTGGCTACAGCTTTTATTTTTAACCTCTTGAGTTAGCTGATGTCAAATTCAGCTCCATTGTCAAGGCAGGAAATGCTGAGGTCCTCTGGAACATGTCTTAATAATTTCTGCATTATTTATTCAAGATATTTGGCCAGCTCAATGGGGAATGATTTTTCCATTTGGAAATGTGTCACAGAATGCCCCAGACAGGAAATAAACGTACGGAGCCTCAGTTTAGGAACCGAGGCAGGATCCTTGGACACGCCCAAACCTTTCCTGCACAGAATCTTTGTTCCTGCCAGTGTTGCTGTCTGGACTTCCTTCTCCTTTGTTCACTCATCACCTCTTATTCCATAGCAGATTCCATTAATTGTTCCAGATCCATCTAAAAGTTACATTTTTCTTATTCAGAAACTGCTTCTCCAGTACAATCTATTTATGTTATGCTGTATACTTTTTGAAGTGTTTTCTCAAATACGACTTCATTGATTTTGTTGAATGTGGTCTGTCCTTATTTTTTAAAAAATATCATGTCACCTTCTATTTTGCCTGACTGAACTCTGTTTCCCTCCAGATGAACACTTTTCTGCATGCCGAGGACAACTTTGCTTTATTAGCATGGCTCATGGGCCTTGTTGTTTAAATCAGGGAAGAGAGTGGGAGAAGTATTATAAGGAGCTAATCCTGTCTTGATCTATTTACAAGGAAAGAACAGAGGCATGGGAAGGAAAGAGGAAAGTGGATGGGAAGTGGCAAAGAGGCGTAGGGTCCGTAGAGGCCAGGTTTGGAGGGGACTTTCCGCCATTTTTTTTGTGAATTGTTGCGGACAGTTGGTATTTCATCCTTACACTTTGAGGGAAGTGGGTGGATAAAGAAGACTGAAGAGTTATTTTTAGTAAACAAATGTCCTCATCCCTTTTGTAATGTGTGTGGGAGAGCCTGCGATAAAGACATATAAAGTTTTGCAAATAACTTTATAAGTTGGATGGGCATTTCTCCTGAGTACAACACCCATGACAAAACTGGCCTTGCCTTAATGAGTTGATGTTTGTATTGAATTTATGGATGTATTTCTTCCACATCCTCAACATGTACACACCGGAGACTGTAAGCTTCTGGAAGGCAGGGTTTAAACCTTATGTTTATTCATGTTACCCATGAAGCTTTGCCTCTGATTGGTTTTTTGAGCAAATAATGCTAATTTTTACATTTCTTGTCCAAGGAAACATTCCCATCACTCAGGTATGAGAGAAAAAAAAAAAAATCCAGAAAACACACACAGAATCCAAGGCAGTGACAGGGAAACAATGACTTCATGATGAGTCCAAGCTCCTGAATGCCCTGTGGATTGTCTGCTATGAAAAACTGCATTTTCAGGCAAAGTCACTTGAGGAGGACCCAGAGGACAGAGTGGAAGGACACATAGGACTCTGAAGCCACACATTTGTGTTTCAGTCTTGCCCCTGATAACTGTGCAACCTGGGTAAGTTAGTTACCATTTTTGAGCCTCAGTTTCCCGACCAAAAAACTTTTACTACTTCTGGATAATTCAAAGAAAGAAAGAACAATGTGGTTCATTTCCCCTAAATTGATGGAATTAGAATATAAACATCAGAAGAGATCTGAAGGAATTATCTGATCTTAAGGTGACAATTAATTTTGGTTAGTTTACAACTCTAGCCATGGGTAACATTCATTTAGAGTAGCAATTTTTAAGTGAGGTAAACCCCCACCCCCAAAAGGGACACTTGGCAATGCCTGGAGACATTTTTGGTTGTCACAACTGGGATGGGGGACAGAGTGTGTCACTGAGATCTAGTAGAAGGTAGAGGCCAGACTTACGATGTGCAAGATGGCATCCACACAAAAAATGACTTGGCCCAAAATATCAATGTGTCCATTTGTTCTGGGAGATTCTAAGTCCATATCTTCCTTGAAACTCAGTAGGAAAGAATACCATGATTGATTAGTGATGTTTGCTTTGAATACAAGGGATGGAGTTGTTGAGTCTGTGTGCTTGTCATCCTTGTGTAAGGCCAGGAAGAGGAGATTAAGGCCCTGGTAGCTTCCAAAGACATACGGCAAGCAATCAGGAAAGCTCAGGCTGAATTGGCTGTTTTTTGGTCTAAACCACATTCCTCAAGGGCAGGAATTGGATCGGTCTATTCACTACCACACCTCCAGCATCTAGAACAGCGTCTGCATGTATTAGATGGTCAACAAATACTGGTGAATTTGTGAGCTGAGTTTTTACAAGACAAGCTGTTATGCTACCAGCCTTAATCCAGTTTTCTTAATTTATATAAAATTTATTTTCAGTTTCACATGGAACCAACCATGCTGCCCATTGAAAGTGGACTAGATTAAAAAAATGTGATACATATATATGATGGAATATTATGCAGCCATAAAGAAGGACAAAATTATGGACTTCACAGCAGCTGGGATGGATTTAGAGTCTATCATACTCAGTGATCTATCACAGAAATGAAGAACTGAGTGCCACATGTTCTCACTCGTAAGTGGACCCTGAACATTTACCATAATACTATAAGAAAGGGATTGGCAGTAGCAGGATACTGCCAGGGGAAGGGGAATGGGCACTTAACATCAAAAGAGGACCTGATCCCAAATCAGATGAAGTGGGGGACTAAACAGAAGCCCAAACTTCACCTGTTCAATGACCACTTATGGACTTAATCCTGAATTATACCCCACATCTTTAAAATAAAATTAAAAAAATTACTTTCTGTTTCAATAGTACATGTAAAAATAATAAAACTAATAAGAACATGAAAACACTTGAGTAATTGTCCTTTTTTGGGGGGAGTACTACATGTTACTGCTTCCCCAATTCCAAGCATTAACTGGGGTTGGGGAATTCTAGATTCTGTGGATGGAATTCTAGAGTCATGGAATTCTAGATTCTATTCAGAGCCCCTTGTCCAGAGACTACCTTCTACACACATTTACTTAAAGAATGAGATAGCAGGGTCTTTTATACCTCAGAGGCCACATTCTTTCTTGAAGGAACATACACCCCATTAATCATAGGATAACTTTTTTTAAACATTATTTTTAAAAATTTATGTATTTATTATAAAGATGTAGGGTACAGTTTAGGGTTAGGTGTACAAACATTGATCATGCAGGTACCCTTGTTGATGAGGTATGCCCCTATGCCCCTCCCTCCCCTAGCAGTTTTCCCCAACTGCCAGTCCCACCCCACCTTCCCCTGACAGTTTTCCACTACTGCCAATAAATTTCTTATAGCATTATAATTGTTCAAACTTTTTTTTTTTTTGAGTCAGTGTCTTACTCTGTCTCCCAGGCTGGAGTGCAGTAGCACGATCACAGCTCGCTACAGTTTTGACTTCCTGGGCTCAGGTGATCCTATCACCTCAGCCTCCTAAGTAGCTGAGGCTACAGGCGTGTGCCACCATGCCTGGCTATTTTTTGATTTTGTGTAGAGGCGAGGTCTCGCTACATGGCCCAGGTTCATCTTGAACTCCTGGGCTCAAGCAATCTTCCAGCCTTGGTTTCCCAAAGTGCTGGGATTACAGGTGTGAGCCACCTCACCCAGTCCATAGGACAACTTTTGAGGCAGGCCCAGCAACTCGTAAGAAGTAATCATGAATGTTCAGTGATTTGATTTTTCTTTTGCAGCTTACTTTCTGATTGACCTGGATAAGAGAAACTAGTCACTCAGCATTTCAGTTTTACCTTTTATAGACTATAACAAACCATCCCTGCCTTTTTCTTCCTCACCTTAATGGGTGAGATATGAATTATGAAAATAGTTAGAACTTTTCAAAAAATTTTACTGTTTGAGGGGGGACCCCTCCAAAAAACGGGAATTATCTTTTGGAGGGCAGGCCCCTTATAGTACAGGTGTCCCTCACTAGGTAAGTGTTCTTGGAACCCACTGGCATCAGTGAACCATCTAGCATTGTTTTGAGAGGCTGTGTTTAGCTCCAGTGATTTTTTTTTTGGAGAGTCTTTCAATGCTTTTACCCATTTCATGATGGGTGAGTGATTCATGGGTGCATCTGCCCACCCCGCACTGAGTGTTCAGCAGTTTTTTACTAAAACCAGCATGACCCCCATTCCCCACCCTCCCTATTCACCCAATCTTGCCCCGAGATAATTTTTGTTTCCCCATGAAAAAAGTCCTCAGAGGGAAACATTTTGTTGACGTGGAAGAGGTGAAACAAAAATCGGCAGAAGCACTAAAAGGCATCAAAATTGATGAGTTCAAAAACTGTTTTGAGCAGTGGAAAAGCATTTCAATAGGTGTATTGCCTCAAAAGGTGAGTACTTTGAAGGTGACTGAAGTTAAACATGTAAGAATAAATATACTTTTTTAATGAATAAATTCTGGGTTTTTTTTGTTCCCCCTTCATTAAAAATTTCTTCCACTTGAAAAAATTATAGACTCATATAAAGTTGAAAAAATAGTAGTCACCTATGTAATTTTCTCCCAGTTGAAACATCAATCTTAAATAGCTGGAGTTCAATATCAAAACCAAGATACTGACACAAATACACTATTAATGAGACTACAGACCTTAGTTTTCACAATTTTTACATTTGTGTGTGGGTGTGTAGTTCAATGCAGTTTTATCTCTTGTATAAATTTGTGTAATCACTCCCACAACCTAGAAACAGAACTGCTTCGAACAAAGAATAATGATAAGAACAGCTACAGTTAGTTGGGTATCTACTATGTCACACACACTCAGCTTAGTGTTTTTTTATGCATTATGCTATTTAAGCTCTCCAACAATGTAGAAAGTCAGATGCTACATATGTTTTACAAAGAAGTAAACCAAGGCTCAGAGAGCTTAAGTAACCCTGCAATGATCACCTGCCCAGCAATGAAGAGCAAAATCAGATCTGTTGGAGACCAACACTTGTTCTCTTAATAATTCCATGTTGTGATTAAATTTAAGAAACATCACCCATAAATCTCTCATTCAGAGACAACCATACTTAACAATTTGGCATATTTTTTCCCACTCTTTTTCTATGCATTAATAGAATGAAATCTAATTGTGACCAAAACGTTTGCAAAATTTTCATTTCAGTTTTTCCTGACTTAACACCACATCTTAAATATAACATGAAAACTCTTTGGAATGATCACTTTCAAAGGCTGCCCAATGTTCCATTGCTCTATGGCGAAACAAGATTTCTCTGATTTCCTATTGTTGGCCAATCAAATTGTTTCCAAATTTTCATTACTATAAGTATTACCGCAGTGAACATCTTTGTGCAAAAACTTATATATGCAAATCCAAAGGTATCCTTAGGACAAGATTCTGAGATGTGAAATTATTGGGTCAAAACATAAGAATTGTTTTATGATTCTTAATAGTGTTGCTTAAATATCCAGAAGGCAATGTCTTTAAAATATTGTACCACATATTCTGGATCAGGAGCTGGTGAATTATAGCCTCAAGGACAAATCTGCCCCTGCTGCAGGTTTTTGTAAATAAAGATTTATTGGAACACAGCCCCACTCACTTGTTTACATGCTGTCTATGACTGTTTCACACTACATCAGAGCCAAGCAGTTGCTAAAGCAGCCGTATGGTTGGCAAAGCTGAAAGTATTCACTATTTGGTCTTTTAAAAAAGTTTGTTGGCCTCTGCTCTCGAAGAAAGTTATGCTTAAGAGGAAACTGTGACAAAATTGGTCTAGAGAAGGCATTTTCAACCTCAACATTTTTGAGATTTCAGGCCAGATAATTCTTTGTCATGAGGGGGTGCTGTCTCATGCATTGTAGGATACTTGACAGCAGCCTTGGCCTCTACTCACTGCTAATTATATCAAGCATAATTCATAGTCAGGGGTACATACAAGACTGTTAGAATGTACACTGCAGCAAGTGGGTACAAACTCTCGGATTTCTTGCTGTCTTGTACTAGGGAAGCAGGCACACAGTTGGTATTTAATAAGTGCTTGTTTGTTGTACTAATGGCTGCTGCTGCGAAGTGTGGGATTGACAATAAATATGGAGACATTCTCATCCTTTCTTCTTCCTTCTCTGGGCTTTGCATAGCTCTTGGAATATGTCCTGGGTAGATAACTTCCTTTTCACACCCCTAGTGTATACAGAAAAGCAGCTCTATTATTTAAATTCTTCAAGATCAAGAATGTAAAATGAAGGCTGCCCCTGGCCCCAGAAGATATCCAAATAAATCTCATGGCTTCCAAATGTGACGGTGTCACCCTGGGATTAATACCAAGTAATCCAGTGCCAACATCAAGACAGTGAAAATAAGCATTTACTCTCCCGGAAAATCATTTTATACTGATTACAAGTTGTAGCCTGTCACTAAGATGTGAATTGAAAATGTGCACATTTGCAAGGTTAATATTTCTCTCTAAAGTCTCTCTCTCCCCTGCCTCCCTGCCCCGCAGCTCAGAAGGAACAGGAATTCCCAAAAAAATTTGTCCCAAGACATCCTTATTCCAAGTCACAAAGTTTAAACTCGCTTTTCCTTTGCCTCCACGACACAAGAGCAGCATGATGCAAGTAGCGATGGTCTAGAGAAGTTCTTGCAACCTTGGCACTGTCGATATGTCAGGCTAGATCATTCTTTGTTGTTAGGGATTGTCCTGTGTCTTGCAGGGTGTTTCACAGCATTCCTGGTCTCTCTGCTCACTAGATGCCATAGCACCATTTCTCCCTTGTGACAACCAGAATGTCTCTAGACATTGCCGAATGTCCTCTGGGAGTCAATTCATCCCCTCGTTGGAAACCACAGGTCTAGAGACCTTGAAGAAAGCAGGTGGGTGACCCAATCACATCCCAACAGCAGAGGGTGGCCATCTGCCCACTTTTCTAGCTTCACCTGCACCACAACTTTTCCTCTGGTCTTCCAACCCAAAGCCAGCCATGCTGTCACCTCCCAGCATTTTCTAGTCTTGGCCGCTCTGCTTGGAATTTTCTTTCCCAACTCATGCATTATGGAAAATCACCACTCAGGAAAGTCTTCCATGACTACCCCTCCTTCAGGCCTAATGTGGACTTAAATACAGTTTTCTCTGAGCTCTCAGCACCCTTTCAACAAGCAGCAGAGACACAATCAGGTTGGGAGGTGCTCCCAGTCAGTGCTTGAGGTGGAAACAACACGTAACAAAATTACCCTTGGCAAATCCCTCCGACACCCCTTGAATACAGACTGAATGGTTTTATAGAGAGTCAACTCTGCTTACTCATTTTTATGCCTGCTGATATTTGGGAGGTACTGAGTTACACGAAAGGAGGAAACACTAGGGAGGGGACACTATGCAGATGTCTGGGTCTCAAATATTCGTATCTTTAGAAAATCTTCCATAACAAACAAGGAACACGTCACACATTCTAGAATGTTCTGGCTTGCCTGCAGGGTTTAGTCACTTTGTCTTAATATTGAGCTTCTATAATTTTAATATCAGTGAGCAATCTGCCATTAGAATAATTAACTAGATAATATAAGTGAAAACAAATATAGTATCTGGTACATAGTGAGTGCACAATTAGGTTTTTCTGAACTTAAATCTAAATCTACACTGTTCTTTGAAAGTTACAGAGGTGAATGTAGCCAGTTGCTTTCCATATTTCTTTCTTTCTTTCTTTTTTTTTTCGGTTGCCCAGGCTGGAGTACAGTGGCATGATCACAGCTACTGCAGCCTTGACCTGCTGGGCTCAGGTGATCCTTCTGCCTCAGTCTTCCAAGTAGCTAGGACTAAAGGAATGTGTCACCACGCCCAGCTAATTAAAAAAAAATTATTGTAGACACGAGGCTTGCCATGTTGCTCAGGCTGGTCTCCAACCCCTGGGGTCAGTCAATCCTCTTGGCTCGGCCTCCTGAAGGATTACAGGCATGAGCCAGAGGGCCCAGCCTACTCTCTGTATTTCTTAACTGGAGTTTTCTCTCGTGACTGTGACTTTCAGTCTTTCAGCTCTGTCTCATGATCCTCCTGTGCTTGTGTAATCACAGTAGATTTGGTGCGTGTGTCCCACTGAACTGTGACTTACTTGAGGACAGCGGCCCTGCCTCATTTATTTTATATCCCCAAAGCCCGCCAGAGCAAATGTTTAATAATTCGTGTGTCATTTAAGTGAAGGAACAAGAAATGTAAGTTTGAATGACCAACATCTTCAGTGTTTTCTACTTACAATTTTAAACTCCTTTCTCTACTGAATAGAAGCATCGTAAGATGCCACATCTTGCTGGATCTGTATATTACAAGCAGGTAACAGACATGCAACAGTGGAGTTGCTGAAGGGGTTGGTGTGATGGGAGTTTTCTATGTCAGTTTGGGAGGAATGGATATGTCTGACCATACTCTTAATGACCTTTTAACGTATCCTTGGCTTTTTAATTTTCTCTTGCCAACTCAGTCTGCAAGGCTCTTCAACCTGCAGATGAGAGGGAGCCCAAGAGCCAGGTTGGTTTCTTTCCAAATCAAGCATTGTGAACAAAGGGGATCCAGCTGTTCCCCAGCCTGGACTTGATTTACCCCAGCTGACTTTTCTCCTAGAGTGCAAACTGACAAATGCTTTTCCTTAAGACTCCTGGCCTGTCATGTCTACACAGGTTCCTGAATCTGTGCTTTAATGACATCCAAATAAGGAAGTCCAAAGGTGGAAACCGTCTGCAAAGAATATTTCCACACAGAATCAAGGGGAAATAAAACCATCTTAACATTATCCTGAAACTAGGACCCAGACAGTCCACGAAGGCCGCGGGTAGGAAGAAAGTTCCTGTGTTGGGTTTTCTAGGGAGGCACTGCTTTGTAGACAATTGTTTTCTACATTTCATACAGCGAATGCATGAGGAGCTTGTTAACGGAAAGAGAGATTGCGTAAAGCTAGATATGCCAGGAATTGGCTTCGGGACCTTAATGAAAATTGGGGTGAAAGTGATCGCTGCCCACTTCTAAAGACCCTCTCTGTCTAGGCAGGTGTGTGAAGTCAGAAGTCAAGGAGAAGGAAGTGGTGGCCATGTTTCCAGACCTCTGAAACCCGATGACATCAGAAAGGCTTATTTAATTCCAAGGTACACCATGGGCTAGTCACACAGAGGGAGGGGAAAAAAGAGAATTTATATCCCTTTCATATATAAAAGGAAACAGATGTGATTTTCTTTACAAAAGAGCATTTCATTAAAAAAAAAAAGGCGAGGCGAAGCAAAGTTAACATAACCATTATTCTCCATCTTAGGAAAAGCAAATCCTGTTTGCCTGTCATTATAGAAGGTAGCAAAATCCTTTCATCCAGTGATTAGTTGTAAACATTCCGCCGCCTTCTGGGAGCAGGCCTCTGTTTCCCATCTTACACCGAAGCCATTTTCTTAGACTAATGTTTTATACACACAGCTCAGATACAATGCAAACTCCCGGTACCCCAAAGGCAACGGGGCATTCGTTTATACTAAATCAGAAGTGTCGCCCTTGACAACCTGCAGCAGTGAAACATTTATTCAGTCTTGCATTCCTGGCACTTAGAATTATTTCTTTCATGCCTGATAGCCAAATTACAATATGGCAGGTTTCCCTGGAGCCATGGGATCATTAGTGCCAGCTCACAACATACTTTCAACTGATATGGCATTTCATGTACAGCTGCCAATCAAAAAATGGGATATGCAGATGAGGATGGGAGACTGGTGTACAATTCCTGTACTGTGAGCTCCTCACAGATTTCCTTAATGACTAGCAGTCATTCCGCTGAGTGGAAGAAGTGGAGAGAACATAGAGGAAAATTCCCCCAGGAAGCTGGTTGCAAGAGCCAGAAGTTTTTACATTTGATTTCCATATTTATTCTCTTTCTTCCCCTCTCTGTGTGTTTCTAAACAGGAGGCCTAAAAAATACTTGAGCAGGGCTTGTTACATAAATACAGAGCCTTGCTATGGCACTCGAGGCTCCTGGCCACGCTCAGAGGTGAGCGGTGGGTTCTGTTTAAATATTATATGCTGTTATAATATGATGTATGAGAGGATGTGGGTCCAGCCTTCTGCAATGGAGAAGCCAGGCTTGTTTGGGGGCTGGCTGGCCCTGCAGGTGGGGATGCTCTCTTAAAGATGAAGATGAGGCCGAGATTAGGGGCAGGAGGTGGGACATCACCTTTGTGTCCAGAGTGATCTGGCTCCTGCTTCCTCTGCAGGCTTCTCTGGGCCATCCGCCTGCTCTGTTCGCTGGAGTCTAGCCTCTAGAGCTTCCTTTTTCAGATTCTCAAAAGTTCCAAGATTCTTCCTGCCTCAGGCAGAGCCTGGGCTTTGTTTCTGCTGGTTATCCTCAGCACCTAGCTCAGCGCCCCAAGGAGGAGTTAAAGCACATTGATGGGACGAATGAGTGAAGCTCTCTATGGAGCAAGACTGCCTAGCTGAAAAGAGTTTGTTTGGACACAACCCTGGATTAAAACGTGAGCTCTACCAGTGACCTTAAAAACACCTCTGGCTGAGCTCAGTGGCTCACGCCTGTCATCTCAGCACTTTGGGAGGCAGAGGCAAAAGGATGGCCTGAGCCCAGGGGTTTGAGACCAGCCTGGGCAACTTGGTGAGACCTCGCCTCTACAATAAATAAAAAAATTAGCTGAGTGTGGTGGTGCGTGTCTGTGATTCCAGCTACTTGGAAGGCTGAGGAGAAAGGACTGCCTGAGTCTAGTAGATCAAAGTTGTGGTGGCCATGAGTGTGCCACTGTACTCCAGCCTGGGCAACAGAGTAAGACTCTGACTCAAAAAACAAACAAACAACAACAACAAAAAACGACTCTCTGGAGGAGACCAAGGTAGGAGGATTGCTTGAGCCCAAGAATTTGAAATCAGCCTTGGCAACATAGTGAGACCCTATCTTTATGAAAAAGAAAAAAAATCTCTACAGTGACAGGGAGTAAGAGAAACACTATGGAAGGATTATGAGGAGGTCTTGTCACGTTCCACGAATGAGGATGGTGTCCCTGTTCTTTCCATGATTGTTAAGTGTGTCTTGTCCTTTCCCCACTGGACAGCTGTCGTCTGCTTTTCCTGCACCGAGGGAGCCTGTGAATGCTCCTTTGGGGCACACCACCACAGTACGTTCATTAGCCTTTTTCTTTCTGTGGGGGTGAAAATAGACACTTAGCTGCTGTTTGTACCATATTCACTTCTGAGTTTTCCTTTATTTTCCATTTCTGAGAAGCTGAAATATCATAAGCCAATAACATGGCATTCCAACGTGAAAAAAAAAATTCCTTTTAAGAAAGGCTTAGCTCCTTTCTGCCTCCTGTTTTCACATTATTCCTCTGATACATGGAAAGCTTTCCATGTGTAACTAGATCTGGATAGATTTCTTTATTTTATTTATTTATTTATTTCGAGTTGGGGTGTCACTCTGTCATCCCAGCTGGAATGCAGTGGCACGATCATGCCTCACCACAGCCTTGATCTCCTGGACTCTTCTGTCTCAGCCTCCCGAATAGTGGGATTACAGGTGTGTGCCACCATGCCTGGCTAGGTTTTTGATTTTTTGTAGAGATGAGGTCTCACTATGTTGCCCAGGCTGGTCTTGAACTCC
>CAUYQG010031268.1:0-21549 GCA_963574415.1 Tarsius wallacei | reverse complement strand
TCTGCTAAGTTTTTGTTTGACCCACATAGGATTAACCTGCTTATTCTGCTTCTGTAACCCCTGCTGGCACAGAGTGAGTGTAAAAGCCCCTCCAGTGGGGAACTTTGTATTAATTTTGCTTCTGGTAAACATGTTTTCGCGGGTTCGGACCCCCTTAAGTAAACAGGTTTTATGAGCACCTCCGGTATCTAACATTCCAGATGGCTTAACCTAATCTGCCCTGCCCGTTAAGCCAAAGCCCGCGCCCGTCACACCCTCCTCTGATTGGCTAATGTTTCCAGCCTAGGAAAAACCGATCATGCCCAGCCCCTCCCTTGTAACTGTGTATATAAACTGCTTGCTGTACTGGGGCGGGGCTCTCGTTCCTGAACCCGCTGCGTCAGTTTCAAGCGTGAGCCCAGACTCGAGCCTGAATAAAGACCCTCGTGTGATTGCAGCGGACCTGGCTCTCTGGTGGTCTCTTGGATTCAGGACTTTGGGATACAACAACAGCTTCCCCACTGGAATCTGAGACATGGATGAAAATAGTTGAAAGGACTAGGCTCTTAGGACTTCAGATACCACTGATAGCAAAATAGGAACTCAGCTGAAGCCTAACCTTAATAAAAGGTCTCTACAGGTAACACAAACTAGTTTGCTTCACTTAATATATAAAGAGCTTTTACAAATCAATATGAAAAATCCCAATATCACAATTGAAAAAGTCTAAGACAATTTATAAGAATTAGTAGAAATGACCAACATACCTTTGAAGAAAAAGTGCTAATGCAGTAATAATCAAGGGAATGCAAATTAAAATAATAAAGACCATCTATAAAGTATTCTTGCCAAGAAAAATCTAACTTGAATTAGATTAAGCTTCTAGATTTAACTATCAGTTATAGAAAATACAAGTGATAGAGGAACATTCAAATGACACCAAAGGAATGCAATTAACAAAATGTAAATATGGAAAAATTTATAGGACAAACTTAGTTTCAACAAATAAATGTTAAGAAAACAAAAAAGGCCAGGTACAGTGGGCTCATGCCAGTCATCTCAGCACTTTGGGAGGCAGAGGCGAGAGAATTGCCTGAGTCCAGGGGTTCCAGACCAGCCTGGTCAACTTGGTGAGACATCGTCTCTATCAAAAAAAAAAAAAATTAGCCAGGCGTGGTGGTGTACACCTGTGGTTCAGCTACTTAGAAGGCTGAGGTGGAAGGATCACCTGAACCCAACAAGTCAAGGCTGTGGCCATGAGTGTGCCACTGCACTCCAGCCTGGGCGACAGAGTGAGACTCATGTTTTTAAAAAATGAGAGAGCGAACTTACACATTTAAAGACATGTAACAGACATGCTGACCAAATGCAATGCATGTAACCTTATTTGGATCAAACAAATGAACTGTAAAAGCATGACACAATCAAGAACATGTGAACAGTGATTGGATATTTATTAAAAGAGTGCTTATCTCTTAGAGAGCCCCAAGGAAATGTTTTTGATTTTTTTTAGTTGGGCAGCTCACTCTGTTGTCTAGATTGGAATGCAGTGGCATGATCACACAGCTCACTGCAGCCTTGACCCCCTGGGCCCAGGCAATTCTCCCTCGTCAGCCTCCTGAGCAGCTGGGTCTACAAGCACATACCACCACGTCTGGCTAATTTTTTTTGTATTTTTTTTTGTTTGTAGAGACAAGGTCTCACTATGTAACCCAAGCTCTTGAACTCCTGGCCTTGAGCAATCCTTCTTCCTGGGCCTCTCAAAAGGATAAGATTACAGCCATGAGCCACTGTGACCTGACTGTCACAAGGAAATATTTATAGATAAAAAAAAATGTTTATGGAATTTCCTTGAAAATAATCCAGAGACTAGCTGAGAGTGGTGGCTCACACCTGCAACCCCAGTACTTTTGGAGGCCAAGGTGAGAGAATTGCTTGAGCCCAGGAATTCAATATCAGCCTGGGCAACATAGCAAGATTTCACCTCTACTAAAAATAAAAAAAAATTAGCTGGGCATGGTAACATGCACCTGTACTCCCAGCTACTCAAGAGGATGAGACAGAAAGATCCTGAGCTGCGGTAAACCACGAGTATGCCAATGCCCTCCAGCTTGGGTGACAGTGAGATCCCGCCTCAAAAAGAAAACAAAGAAAAAAAGAAAGAAAAGAAAAAAGAAAATAATAATCCAGGGAGGGGAGAAAGGGTGGGGATTATAGATAAGATTGGCTATGAATTTATACTTGAAGTAGGACTGATAAGTACATTATACTATTCTGTTTTGTTTGCTATTATTTTGTATGTTATTTTTGCATCCAAATGTTTTTATAACCAAAAGTTAAGAAAAAAAACTGAGATGGTGTCTGAAATTAAAAAATGTGTGAAATTACATTAATACATGGGTACTTTCCTCCTTTTCTCTTTAATCTGTAGCAATGAGCACACATAGAAAGAAAAGCACTATTTTTAAGTGGGTTTAAATTAAAGTGTACATATCAGTTTTGTGGCTAAAGGGACCACAAAAAGTCAGCCACTTGTGGGAAGGCTGCTAGCTCCTCCCTCTGGAGGGAAGCACAGGTGCTACCAGGTGCCCTCAGCTCCTGCAGCCTGGGGCTGAGCTGGGAGAGGGTTAGCAGGGAGGGAGGAAAAGGGAGGGCGTGTACTGGGGCCCTGGCTTTGTGCCAGGCAGTCCCCGCCACTCTTCAAGCAGCCTAGTGAGGAAGCGATTGATGGTTGTCCTTCACAGGCCCAGAGAAACTAGTGGAGAGAGTGCGCATTGATGCATGTTCCCTACTGGGCATTTCATCTCTCACCCAAGCCCTGAAGCCTGTCCTGTGGGTGGGAATCATTCTCCCCAATCTACAGAGGAGGATCCCGGCTGGCCTGGATCCTTTCCCTGAGTGCTCATCCCTGGGAACGCTTTCCCTGAGTGTTCACTGGCCCCGAAAAGGGACTGGGATTTCTATCTTAGCACAGGGTGCCTCTGGTTGGGTGGGCACAAGGACCTGACTGAGGGGACAGGAGGCCTGGACACTCGGTGAGGGCTCTGCTTTGGCGCTACCGTAAGACCGGAGCCTTCCATTACTTGGGCAACCGGGATGAGCAACAGCCACTCCCGTGGTAAATGGGGATGCGGCTTGTAAACCGAAGTGCTGTGCAACGTGTGAGGTGGCGGAATGAACATCCGGGTACAGCCCTAGGCTCTGTAGCCCAGGAAGTGACTTGACATGAGTCACCCTATCTGACCCCACTTGGCTGAGGGAGAAGGGGGGGGGGAGAAAGAGGACAGTGCAAGGCAAAGACCCCAGCTATGAAGTAACCAGATGGCCTCTCCCTCCCAAGCATCCCCCACCTCCAGCAAGGCAGCCCCCCCGCCCTCAGGGAAGCTCTCTGGGAACCTGGAGGCTGGCGGGCTCATCCAGCCTGCAGAGCCTCCTCAGGCCACTTGGCAAGTGGAACAGGGCTTCTCTCCTGGAGCTGCCGGCCGGAGCCCACCACCTTGTGGAGTGCGGCTTCCTACGCAGTGCCCTCTAAGTCAGGCCCGGGAGGCTCTGCAGGCCTCTGGGATGGAGCTGGCCTCCAGGGAGCCCCACCCTGCTGAGTGACCTCCGCCCTGGTCCTTGGCTCCTTCTCTCCTACCAGCTCTACCCTGGCATGGAGTTTCCCCACCCTCCCTCATTTGCTCTTCAAATCTTTCTCTTTCTCAGTATCATTCCTCACCCCCTTCTCTCTCTCTCTCTCTCTCTCCTCCTTCCTCTTGCCATTCCCTTCCTTTTCTTTCCTTCTTGTTCTCTTTGTCTCTCAGACTCCCTTTGCTTTCTATCCCGGCTCATATCCATTTATCTCCAAAGCCTCTTTCTGTCTCAGCGTCTCCTTTTTCCTCTTCTTTTAGTCTTCTCTCTCCCTTCCCTCTCTGTTCCTGACATTTTTTCTCTGCCCTTTTCTGTCTCCTCTGTTTTCTCTCGCCACCTTCCTCTCCATCTCCCTCCCTTCATCTCCAGACAGTGTCCCGCTCGCTCTCCCTCCCTCTCCCCCTCTCTCTTCTTCTCTCGCTCTCTCCCTTGCTCTTACTCCTTCCCACCTCGCGTCTGCGGGTCTCCCCGGCCCTGGCGCCCCGCCCGCGCCCCACTCACCGGCCGAGGCGCCCGCGGCGCGGAGCAGGGCGAGCGCGGCCAGCGCGCAGAGCAGGGGCCGCATGGTGCCGGCGAGCGCAGCGCCGCGTCTGCCCGCGGCCGCCCTCCCCGGGATCGCGCCGGCCGGCCCGGGAGGAAATGCTCGCAGCCCGAGCCAAAATTCCTGGGCGGCTCCGGGCTTTCTGGCTCGGGCGAACCCGCCCCTCCAGAGGCCCCTCGGCACCCCGCGGGCAGCGCCGAGCCCCAAGACCCCCGGGGCGGAGGGCCGCCTCGCCAACCCCGGCGCCTCCCGGGAAGGGGCCGAACCGGGAGCCCTCCGCGCCTCCAGGGGCGGGGGCGAGAAGTGGAGGGAGTGCGTGAGGGCCTGGGCCCATTTCACAGACCGACAGACAGAGAGAAGTGCCTTCGCCCTTCGGTGTCACCCGCGGCTATGACACCGGATCTGAACCCCTGTCTCTAGGAGTGTGGAAGCTTTTCTCTGTCTACCTGCGAACGAGCAGTTAATTCTAATTCGTGACAGTGTCTGGCCTTGAGAGGAAGACTCAGATGCGGTGTCTGCCTTCCACAGAAACTTCCTGTTCTGGCAAAGGAGTAATAGCAATGTTAGGATACGTTTCAAATAAAGTAAAATCATGAGTCTCATACGGAGACAAAATGGGCGTGTGCCAAAGGTTATATTTAACTCACTATCAGTGAGGGAACGAATAAGACGTTACAACGCGTCCAAAGAAGCAAATACAGATCTGGAATATTGACATAAACTTGCAAGTGGAGGCAAAACCAGCTTCTTCCACAGTGAGGGTGGGGAATCAACTGAACCTATAGCAGGTGGAATTCACATATCTACAGACAGGAATTATTTTGTATTGCTTTCAGTTATCTACAATGTACAGGCTGGTAAAATATTAATGGCACAGAAAGGCACAGCCCTAATAGAATCAAAATCGGAGTGTCTAGCAAATGCTTAAGCCCTGTACTAGACAGACAGTTGTAGATAGACACTGGGGGAGGAGGAAACGAAAATTATTCACATATTGTGTCTGTCTTTCAGGGATTCACAGTCTAGTAAGCATCATAATATTAAAAAATGACAGCTAAGCTTTCACTGATTCTTTACTACATACACCACCTCTCTGATATTCATTGCCACCCCGTAAGGGGCAAATCATTATTATTATTTTTTGCGTTGGAGTCTCACTCTGTCACCCAGGCTGGAGTAGCACAATAGTATACTCATGGCTCACCGCATCCTCAACCTCCCAGGGTTGGAGGATTAGAACTTCTACCTCAGCTGGCACTACAGGAGTGCACCACCACTGCCAGCTAATTTATTGATTTTTTGTAGAGATGAGGTCTATGTTGCCTAGGTTAGTCTTGACCTCCCGGGCTCAAGCAATCCCGAAGTGCTGGGAATACAGGTATGAGCACCTGGCAGCAAATCATTATATTCATTCTGTAGATCAATAAATTGAGGTCCAGAGAGGTTAAGAACCTTGTTGGTAGTCACACCGCTGGTATAATGTGGAGTCACGATATGAATCTAGTTCTGCAGCTTCTGCAGCCCAGGCCTTAGATAATAATAGACAACAGGTCCCTAGGAGCCTGGTAATGGTTCTCCATTCTAAGCAAGCTGGATGGGTTTTTCAGTGGACTTCAAATCACCCCTTCCCTTCCTCCCTCCAGTTTAGAACACAGTAGTGGAAAGTTCATCCATGGAAATACCTACCCAACAAGTGCAAAAAAAAAAAAAAGTTTTAGTGAAAGCACAATCAAAAGCTATAGCCCTAACATATCAGCAGTGCCAGCTGGGCTCAGTGGCTCAGCCTGTAATCCCAGCACTTTGGGAGGCCTAGGCGAGTGGATGGCCTGAGCCCGTGGGTTTAAGACCAGCCTGGGCAAGTTGGTGAGATCTTGTCTCTACAATAAATAAATAAATAAATTAGCCGGGTGTGGTGACGAGTGCCTGTAGTTCCGGCTACTTGGAAGGCTGAGGCGGAAGGATCGCCGGAGCCAAGCAGGTCGATGCTGGGGTGGCCGTGAGTATATCACTGTACTCCAGCCTGGGTGACAGAGTGAGACTCCAACTCAAAAAAAAAAAAAAAAATCGGCAGAGTCCTGAGAAAGTGGAACCCCTTCCTCACCCAAGCCTGGGAGATGTCATCTATCCATCAAGAGTCCCCATCAGGGTTAACTGGAGCCCTCGCAGATCAAGTCTGCCTCTCTGCCTTCTCTGTTCCTAGCTGTGGCTGTGCAATTGTCCAGTACCATCACCACACTATCCAGTGATCCTCATTTCTCACTTCCTCCTCCAGAGCAAGATAACAGCCTCAGACACACAAACTCTGATTCTGAGTCAGTGGATCTGAGAAAGAAACTTGGATCTGAATCTTTAAAAAAGCGCTTATAGGGATTAAGATGATGCCCAGATGAGCTGGTTCAGAAGAAGGATTTATTTCAGGAATGCTAAGAATTTCTTACACAGTCATCGGAAGTTTAGCCAGGTGGGAAGTTGTTAAAGATCAGCCAAACCCACAAGGATTCTTCTAGCTCAGAGCCAGGGAACTACCTAATATTTTTAATTTAAGATGGAAAAAAAAGCACATACAACACTTTCTTGTGGTAGAGCACCAAGTAATTAAGTATACAGAGTAAAACATGAAACTCTTTTCTGTCGCTAATTTCTCCTGCCCAACAATTCCAATCTAGTTCCCTCATCTTAGTAGTTCCCTCATGTTCCTCTTTCTCTTCTAGGCATTCACTATTTATCTAATCTATATCCAGAAACAAATATATGTTCATGAGATCAAATAAAAAATATCTTGGAGATTTGCTTTTATTCATATTTATCGCAGTCGTAATGTTAAATCTTAAAGACCATTCTGTGAGTACAAATAAATCCGTTTCATTCCTTTGAAGAATTGCAAAATATCCCATGAACAGATACACCATCACTTATCCTACGAATTCCCTATTGATGGATATGTAGGTTGTTTCCTTTTCCCCCCAGCATGTACATATTACATATTCATGTATTCTAAGAGGCTAGATTCCTAGAAGAGGAATCACTGAGTCAAAGACCCTTTTACATTTTGTGAGGCAGGCCAAACACTGTCCCTGCAACTCTCACTAAGCCCAGAGGAGGAGCAGGGCACTAGGAACACTTTTCCAAAGTGTACCCAACTACGTCATACTCTATGTTGAAATTGTGCTGCAGGGGGTACCATTTACATAAAATACTTTTGGACTGGAGGGACCTTGAGGTATAGACCTAACTGCCAGGTAGATACTTATTTTTAAAAATGTTGACAATCCTTAGCCAGGTGCAGTGGCTCACGCTTGTAATCTTGGCATTTTGGGAGGCAGGGGTGAGAGGATTGTCTGAGCTCATGGTTCGAGACCAGCCTGAGGAACACGGCAAGACCCTGTTTCAACAATAAATCAAAAGATTAGCTGGGTACGGTGGTGCACACCTGTAGTTCGGGCTACTTGGAAGACTGAAGCAGAAGGATCACCTGAGTCCAGGAAGTTGAGGGTGTAGTGGCTGTGGGCATGCCACTGCACTCTGGCCTGGATGACAGAGTGAGACTCCAATTTAAAAAAAAGAAAAGGAAAGAAACGTTGACAATCTACTGATGGACAATGTCATCTTGTTTTTTTTATTTACATGCGGTTTGTTATGAGTGAAGTTGAGTGTCACTCACCTACTCAATTACTTTTTTCTACTTTCCCCCGTTCCTTTACATATTCTGATGATTAACCTCATGTATCATATGTTGGCAAAGGTTTTCTTCCAATCTTCCATTGTCTTTAGCTTTCTTTATGGTATCTTTTTCACTCAGAAATGTTAAATATTAGTAGTCAAATCTCTCAGTATTTTCGTTTATGGCTTGTAAGGTTTACAACTTGCCTATAATTCCTCACAACAAGACTGTAAAAATATTTTCCAATATTTTCTTCAAATAGTTTTCAGGTTTTTAAAAGATCAGATCTCTAGTCCATCAGGAATTTTTATGTGGTTGCAAAGAAAGATTCAAACTTAAAAAAAAAAAATTTTCCAGCCGGGCTCGGTGGCTCAGCCTGTAATCCCGCGCTTTGGGAGGCTGAGGAGAGTGGATTGCCTGAGCCCGCGGGTTCGTGACCCGCCTGGGCAACTTGGTGAGACCTCATCTCTGCAATAAATCAAAAAATTAGCCGGGTGTGGTAGCGCACGCGCCTGTAGTTCCAACTACAGGGAAGGCTGAGGCGGAAGGATCGCCAGAGCCCAGAGCCGGGAGCGGCCACTGCACTCCAGTCTGGGCGAAATAGTGAGATTCCAACTCAAAAAAAAAAAGAAAAAAAGAAAAAAAAGAAATATCATTACTGATTATTATTTTGTTATTTGCTGAACTTCTTACCTGAACTTGGTATTATGCAAAGACTGTATATTCATTATCTCATTTAATCCTTGCACTGGTAAACCTATCAAGTAGGTATCTTGATCCCCAGTTTCCAAATAAGATTAAGTGTATTTGATCCAAGGTCCAAGGTGGCAGATCCCAGGCTGGAAGCCAGGTGAATCTGATTTCAAAATCCATGGTCTTCAGCACTGTTAGGCCTCTTGACTCTCAGACTCCAGGAAAGTCTCTGGGTAGTGAGTGAATCGGGAGGCAGGAGGAAGTGAGAAGAGGGCAAATGGGACTTAGGGGACTTGAGTGGCAAGCTCTGTGTCGTTAGAGAACAATCTTTTTTTTTAAATTGGAGTCTCTGTCGCCCAGGCTGGAGTGCAGTGACACACTCACAATCACCCCAGTGTTGACCTGCTGGGCTCTGGCAATTTTTCCGCCTCAGTCTTCCAAGCAGCCAGCACTACAGGCGCGCGTTACCACGTCCAGCTACTTTTATTTTTTTATTTTTTATTTATTTTAGAGATGAGGTCTCGCCAAGTTGCCCGGGTTGGTCCCGAAACCACAGGCTCAGGCAATCCACTTGCCTCAGCCTCCCAAAGTGCTGGGATTACAGGCTGAGCCACTGAGCCTGGCCAGAGAATGCTCTCAATCACTGCATGACGGAGGGACCCGAATGTGTAGGGCTTCTCTTTCACTGAAGGTTCCCATGGCCCAGCCGGTAGCATCACAGTCCACACTGGATAGAATTTGGGAGAGAACTTAAGAGGTGGCCCAAGGTATACAGACATTAGTTGGGGATTTAGGGATTTGTCCCCAGAGTGCCCGTGATGTGTCCCTGGGTTGCGTGCTGCCACCACAGGCAATCTGCAGGATGTGCACGGGTCCTCCCAGCCTGGCTGGGCTGAGGGCACACACGGGGTGGGGAATCTGATGGGGCTTGCTCTCCTAGCCCATGCCCAAAAAGGCAAGGGGCTAAGGGAAACAGCAAATGGGCTGGTCATTTCTCTGGGGATAGAGATAGAGCGAGAGCACAACCAATTGGAAGAGCTTTGCTGGCCGGCCGGGAGGGCCTGAACTGCATAAAGCCTCCTTGTCATCTCCTTTTGGCACAAGAAGATTTCCAGAGCCATCAGGAAGACATGTGCCAGGAGCCCTCAGTGATGGATGGGCAAGGCCAGCCCCCTCTCTGCACAGATGGGGGCTGCTTTCCCCAGGCACACAAGTGAGCCCATGGAGTGTGGGGGTGGATGTCCCAGTTGAGGGGGGGAAGGAGAGAGAGGGACTTAATTTTAGATTTAATAAGTTTTTTTTAAAAATCGATTTCCTTTCAAAAATTATTTTCCTTTTTTTTTGAGTTGGAGTCTTACTCTGTTGCCCAGGCTGGAGTGCACTGGCACACTCATGGCCACCCCAGCATTGACCTGCTGGGCAATCCTTCCGCCTCAGCCTTTCAAGTAGCGGGAACTACAGCTGCCGGCTACCACGCCCGGCTATTTTTTTGATATATTGTAGAGATGAGGTCTCATCATGTTGCCCGGGCTGGTCTCGAACCCACAGGCTCAGGCAATCCTGTATCCTCGGCCTTCCAAAGTGCTGGGATTACAGGCTTGAGTCACTGTGCCTGACCTAATTTTTTTCTTCTTAAAAAATTTTTTAGTTTTTAACTTCCTATTCCTTTTTAATGCAGTCCAGAATCCTTCCGGGAGGGAGATGATGTAGGACGGTGGGAGGTCTGCTTGGTACAGGGAGAAGTGAAGTGTAGGAAAGGCTAGAAGGTTCAATCTTAACAGTTATAGGCTGGGCTGGGTGGCTGTAATCCCAGCACTTTGGGAGGCTGAGGTGAGTGGATTGCCTGAGCCCGCAGGTTCAAGATTCAGCCAGGCAACTTGGCGAGATCTTGTCTCTATAATAAATAAAAAATTAGCCAGCATGGTAGCGTGCGCCTGTAGTTCCAGTACTTGGAAGGCTAAGGTGGGAGGATTGCCTGAGCCCAGCAGGTCGAGGCTGTGGTGGCCGGGAGTGTGCCACTGCATTTCAGCCTGGGTGACAGAGTGAGACTCTGTTTTGAAAAACAAAACAAAACAAAACAAAACAAAAATAAACAGTTATAATACAGGCTGGGCACGGTGGCTCATGCCTATAATACCAGCACTTTAGGAGGTGGAGGCCAGAAGATTGCCTGAACCCAGGGGATCTCGACCAGCCTGGGCAACTTGGCAAGACCTCATTTCTACAGTAAATCAAAAAACTTAGCCAGGTGTGGCGGTGCATTCCTGTAGTTCCGGCTACTCGGAAGGAATTGCCTGAGTTGGAAGGATTGCCTGAGCCCAGCAGGTCAAGGCTGCGGTGGCTGTGATTGTGCCATTGTACTCCAGCCTGGGTGACAGAGTGAGACTCTGGCTCATTAAAAAAACAAATCAGTTATAATAATAATAATTATTGTCCTAGTAGCCAATAGTCATGGATTCCGTCTTTGTGTCCATTGTGTGAAAGGCTGCAGAGTCTGTTTCTCAGTTCATCTTGGCCACTCCCATATGACATGGATTCTGTGGTTTTCCCAGAGCTTGGCAATAACAGTTTTCCAGACAGTATCTTTTGAGGTGATACATCCACCTTTAGAGGAGGCAGACACTGGCCTAAAGGGATGTAGCAAGTGAACTCAGTTCGGCTGACCACAGCACCTGGTATCCCCTCACTAGCTTTGAGATGTTTTTGTGGCCGGTTCACATTGCTGAGTGTCAATTCAGTTCATTGTAAAATCCATGGACATTTCCCAAGAATGCGTTAGGCCATGACTCCTAGATTATTGAGGGTCTTGAATGCCACTCTTGGGAGAGTAGCTCTTCGTGCTACAGGCAAAGGTGCTGACAGGTTTTTAAACTGAAAGATGACACAATCACACCCAACCCCTTCCTTCTTTTTTTTTTCTTTATTTTTGAAAATTCTTTCTCTTTGGAAATGATTTGGAACTTTAAAAATATTACAGCGAGGCCAGGCACGGAGGCTGAAGCCTGTAATCCTAGCACTTTGGGAGGCCGAGGTGAGAGAATTGCCTGAGTCCACGGGTTCAAGACCAGCCTGGGTAACTTGGTAAGACCTCGTCTCTACAATAAAAAGAAAAAAACACACCAGGCTTGGTAGCGTGTGCTTGTAGTTCTGGCTACTTGGAAGGTTGAGGCGGAAGGATCGCCTGAGCCCAGCAGGTCGAGGCTGCTGTGACCGTGAGTGTGCCACTGCACTCCAGCCTGGGCAAGAGTGAGACTCCAACTCAAAAAAAAAAAAAAAAAAAAAAATACAACGAGCTCCTATATACCCTTCATCAACTTCCCCAAACATTAACATCTCACAAAATCACAGAATTATCAAAGCCAGGGAATTAACATTAATGTAATACTATCAATGAATCTACAGACCTTATTCAGTACTGCCAATGGCCCCACCATCCTTCTCCAGGACTTCAGGTTACATTCAGATGCCATGTCTCCATAGGATCCTTGAGTCTAAGACAACTGCCCAGACTTTATACACACACACACGCACACACACACACACACACACACACACACACACAGAGGGTGCCGAAAAAAAGTATACACATTTTTCTTTTGAGCTGGAGTCTCTCTCTTTGTCACCCAGGCTGGAGTGCAGTGGCATGCTCATGGCCACCGCAGCCTCAACCTGCTGGCTCAGGCGATCCTTCTGCCTCAGCCTTCCAAATAGCTGGAACTACAGGCACACGCCACCATGCCCGGCTAATTTTTTTGATTTTTTTTTTTTTTTGAGTTGGAGTCTCTGTCACCCAGACTGGAGTGCAGTGGCTGCTCCCAGCCACTGAAGCCTCGACCTGCTGGACTCCGGCGATCCTTCCGCCTCAGCCTTCCAAGTAGCTGGAACTACAGGCGTGCACTACCACGCCTGGCTAATTTTTTTGATTTATTGTAGAGATGAGGTCTTGCCAAGTTGCCCAGGTGGGTCTCGAACCCACAGGCTCAGGCAATCCACTCACCTTGGCCTCCCAAAGGGCTGGGATTACAGGCTGAGCCACCAAGCCCGGCCAATTTTTTTGATTTATTGTAGAGATGAGGTCTCGCCAAATTGCCCAGGCTGGTCTTGAACCTGTGAGCTCAGGCAATCCTCTCACCTCGGCCTCCCAAAGTGCTGGGATTATAGGCGTGAGGCACTGCGCCTGGCCTATACACATTTTAAGAAAAGAAAAAACAATATATACCTGACTGTCGCTTGGTGACGCTGGCTTTCATTTGATCAATGTCATCTTTTGAGTGAATGTCATACTCATGTTACTACTGTAATTCAATTCAACTTTGAAAAGTAATGCATAGATAACCTCTTAAAATGTGCATACATGGGCAACCCTCTCAGGTCCCCTCCCACTGTGGGAGCTTTTCTGTCCTCTTAATAAATCCTGCTTTCTCAAAAAAAACACCCTTGGTATATATACATATACACATAAAGGGGGACCCAAAAAATCTGGACTTTATTTATTAAAAAATTGTGTATATATTCTTACATGTTTAAACTTCAGTCACCTTCAAAACACTCTCTGTTTGATGCAGTGCACCCGTCAAGATGCTTTTTCCACTGCTCAAAACAGTTTTTGAACTTGTCAGTTTTTGATGCCTTTTGGAGCTTCTTCCATTTTTTGTTTCACCTCTTCCACATTGGCAAAATATTTCTCTTTGAAGACTTTTTTCATTGGAGGAAACAAACAAAAAAGTTGCTTGGGGTGAGATCAGGTGAATAGGAAGGATGGGACACAGGGGTCATGCTATTTTTGGTCAAAAACTGCTGAACAGTCAGGACAATGTGGGCAGGTGTGTTTGTAAATCACCCATCTTGAAACAGGAAAACGTGATGAAAGAATCTCCAAAGAAAATTCACTGAAGCCAGACACATCCTCTCACAACACTAGCGGGTACAGTGATGCCAATGGGTTCCTAAACACTTATCTAGTGGGGGAAGCCTGTGCTCAAGTGGCCTGCCCTCCAAAAAAATTTCAGTTTTCTGGGGAGTCTCCCCTTGTATATGGAGAGAGAGAGAGAGAGAGAGAGAGAGAGAGAGAGAGAGCGCTAGGATTGCAGGTGTGAGCTACTGAGCCCAGTAGTCTTTTTTTTTGTTTTCTGTCTCTTGTAACCTTGACAGTTTTGAGGCGTCTGCACTAGTTACTTTTGTCTTTCATCACCTTGCCACTTTTTTTTTTTTTTTGAGTTGGAGTCTCACTCCGTCACCCAGACTGGAGTGCAGTGGCCGCTCCCGGCCACCGCAGCCTCGACCTGCTGGGCTCCGGTGATCATTCCGCCTCAGCCTTCCAAGTAGCTGGAACTACAGGCGTGCGCTACCATGCCCGGCTAATTTTTTGATTTATTGTAAAGATGAGGTCTCGCCAAGTTGCCCAGGCAGGTCTCGAACCCGCAGGCTCAGGCAATCCACTCATCTCAGCCTCCCAAGGCGCGGGATTACAGGCTACCTTGCCACTTTTGAAGAGTACTGACCGATTACTTTGTAGAATGTCCCTCAGCTTGAGTTTGTCTGGGGTTTCCTCATGATGAGTATGAAGTTATGCGTTTTTAGTGAGAACTCACAGAAATGATGTAGCCTTCCCAATGCTTCATATCAGGAGAGACATGATATTGCTGTGTCTCATTACTGGAGATGTTAATTTGGAAGATGATGTGGTAAAGATGATGTCTGCCACATTTCTCCATTGTAAAAACCCTATTTTTTCCTTTTGTATTTAACCTGTATCTTCAGGGGAGATATTGTGAGACTATGCAAATATCTTGTTTATCATCATACTTTCACTCACCAATTTTAGCATTTGTTGGTGATTCTTGTCTGCAATTTTCATTATCACTGTGTTTTCTAAAGGATTATTTTCTATTTCGATATTTATTAATTGTAATTCAGTGATAAGGAAGAGTGGTCCCTTTGCTCCCATGTATTTATTTTATTGAATGAATATTTTATTCTAGCAGTAATAATCCATTACTAACATTATTTGTTTTGTTGCCCCAATTGTTCAGATACAGCCATTGCAAGAATCTTCAAGTTGGTTCCTGTGTCTGTTTGAAATACCTCCATTCTATTTTGACTTTCCTTTCATTTTCTTTTTCTTTTCTTTTTTTTTAAGTTGGAGTCTCACTCTGTTGCCTAGGCTAGTGCAGTGGCACACTCACAGTCACCGACTGCGGCCTCCACCTGCTGGGCTCAGGTGATCGATCCTTCTGCCTCAGCCTTCCAAGTAACTGGAACAACAGGTAGGTGCCACCACGCCCAGCTAATGTTTTGATTTATTGTAGAGATGAGGTCTCACCAAGTTGCCCAGGCTGGCCTCAAAACCATGGGCTCAGGCAATCCTCTCACCTCGGCCTCCCAAAGTGATGGAATTACAGGCGTGAGCCACTGCACCCGGCCCATCTTTTCTTCTCTTTCTTTCTTTCTTTCTTTTTCTTTCTTTCTTTCCTTCCTTTCTCTCTCCTTCCTTCCTTCCTTCCTTCCCTCATGTTCCAGATTCATCCTGGAATTTTATTGCCTCCACCGTGGACTCAGTCATTTTTCCATAGAACTCTGTCTCCCTTTCTTGGGAGTGATATTTAGAAGTTAAGATCCGGGTGCTGGATATGTTCATTGCTTCTGGGGTGTTATTGTTTTAGGCCCAGGTTGTCTCAGCAGACAGAGCTAGGGAATGTGGGTTAGCAATTCTGAAATTATTTTATAGGTATTCTAGGACTGAGCAAATAAGTAAGTAAGTTGTATTGAATGGAAGTTAGGTTTCTCACTGTCAAAGAAAGGAGCTACAAATCAAGGGAGAAGGATAAAATGAACCCTGTTGTTTTAGATTAGAACCAGAGGTATCAGCATAAATTCATGACTTTTAATATAATGCAGAATGACAGGGGAATAAACATGACCTAGAAATTCTACCCCTAGGTATATATCTAACAGAAGTGCATGGTCATAAAAAGACATGGACAGGAATGTTCACAGTCACACTACCCTAGTAGTCCTAAACTGGAAACTATTCAAATTTCCATTGACATCAGCCAAATAATGAATGATCTATCACTACATGTAACATTATAGGTGAAAATACAATTAATGAAAGAAAGAAACTTTCACACAAAAAAGTGCTATATGATTCCATTTATGTGAAGCACAGAAAGAGGCAAAATGAATCTATGCTAAAAAGAACTTGGTATCAAGTTCCTGTTAGAGCAAGGAGGGGGTTTTCTGAGCTGCTAGTATTTCAGGACCAACAGGTTCCTATATCCACTGTGTAATAACAGATCAATATGTACACTGAGACAACAGGGTTTGCAGCAGAGAAAGAGTTTAATGATTGCCAGCTGCCAAGGAAGGAAATGGGAGGAGACCTGCAAATCCACCTCTTGAAAGAGTTCTGGTCTGGGGTTTTTGAGAGGATCACAGAGGGTGAGGGGCTAGACAGCTATGAGGAAGGAGTCAGAAAGCAAGCTCAACACATGATTAATGCTGAATTGCAAGCTTGGTTTATTTTTGTTTCTCCTCCTCCCTTCGTCCATGATTAATGTGATAAAGTTTCACTGGTAATGTCTTATCTTTTGAGCTGGATGCTGATTTCACAGGTTTGTTCAATTCTCACACCTGTAATCCTAGCACTTTGGGAGGCAGCAGTGAGAGGTTCCTGAGTCCAAGGGTTCAAGACCAGCCTGGGTAACTTGGTGAGACTTCGTCTCAACAATAAATAAAAAATTAGTCGGGTGTGGAGGCACTCACCTGCAGTTCCAGCTACTTGGAAGGCTGAGGCAGAAGGATCACTTGAGCCCAGCAGGTTGAGACTGCGGTAGCTGTGAGTGTGCCACTGCACTCCAGCCTGGGCAACAGAGTGAGACTCCAAGTCAAAAAAAAAAAAAAATGTATATATGTTATGCTTCACTAAAAAACTTTAGAAAAGATTCATGTTCTGCCTCTAAGCCTTATGTAATCGTCATTTCAGTTATCTTCTGCAGCACACCCATTACATGAATAGAATAGGAACAACCTCTAAACCCACCCACCCTGCTTTGCTCCCCTCCCGGATTATGTTACCATTCCAAGAGTGGGGGTCCCTACCCATACCCACCAGCTGGGGTAGGGTGGGAAGAGATTATTTTAGCCCCACCCAACTGGGAGGGTACATAGATGCAGGGGAGGGAAGTAACTTGCCCAAGGGCTACCCCAGGCAGGAGAGGGAGCCAGATTAGAGTTGTTGAAGGTTAATACTAGCTAGTGATCTTTCATTTACTGCCTTCCAGGTATTTACAACCAGGATTAAGGGAGAATTAAGCTCTAATGCATAAGGCTTCCATTGTTTTTTTTGTTTGTTTTTTTTGAGTCGAAGTCTCACTCTGTCTCCCAGGTTGGAGGGCTGTGGCACGCTCATGGCCACCCCAGAGTCCACCTGCTGGACTTCAGCGATCCTTCTGCCTCAGCCCTCCAAGTAGCTAGAATTACAGGTGTGTGCTACCACGCCTGGCTAATTTTTTTTTTTTTTTTTGTAGTGACAAGGTCTTGCCAAGTTGCCCGGGCTAGTCTCGAACCCATGGGCTCAGGTAATCCACTCACCTCGGCCTCCCAAAATCCTGGGATTACAGGCTGAGCCACAGTTATCTTCTGCAGCACACCCATTACATGAATAGAATAGGAATAACCTCTAAACCCACCCTGGTCACTTCCATTATTTTAAATGACCACCTATCATGTTAAGGAAAATATCCAAATATCCAAGAATATATAACACATTTGTTGGATCTGTGAGGGGGAAAAAGGCATTTTTATACACAGCTGATGAGAGTCCACATTGAAGTCACCTCTGTAAGGCAATTTGACATTGTCAACCAAAACTGTGAAAGCATATACCCTTGGCTCAGGAATACAGATATATTCTGACACATGCAAATAATATATAAACAGATTTTTCATTGCAAAATTATTTGTCATATCACATAATAGGATTTTTTTTTTTTTTTTGAGTTGGAGTCTCTCACTCTGTCACCCAGACTAGAGTGCGGTGGCCGGGACGCAGCCTCGACCTGCAGGGCTCCGGCAATCCTTCCGCCTCAGCCTTCCAAGTAGCTGGAACTACAGGCGTGTGCTACCGCGCCCGGCTAATTTTTTTGATTTATTGTAGAGATGAGGTCTCGCCAAGTTGCCCAGGTGGGTCTCGAACCTGCGGGCTCAGGCATTCCACTCACCTCAGCCTCCCAGGGCGCGGGATTACAGGTTGAGCCACCAAGCCCGGCAAGTTCATCATTTTCAAGAGGTCCAGGAACCAGGGACTTGAGGGCTACAGAGTTTCTCTTCATTGCTTACCTCTCTCCTTGGAAGTTTCATCTCTCTCTCTGGAGACTAACTTCCTTCACATGTCAGAGACCAAAGCCAGTGACAACTCCCAGCTTTCATATCTCCTGTGTCACCCACAGAGGAAACTGGCTGTTTCTCTGCTTAACAGAATCTTAGGGAAGGCCTCTGATGGGCCTGTCTTTATGCAGGTGACCAACTTTGGCCCAACCAACGGTGACCAGAGGGACAGGAGCCGTAAAGTATGGCTACCCTGTAGGGCCCTCACAGTGGAGTTGAGGAGGAAATACCCCAGGAGATGGAGTAGTGGCTCCAGGAGGTGGTGGGTGGACTGATGACACATGTCCTACCCAGGGTTTTGTACATTACAAAGGGCACTCTTGACCGAACGCAGTGGCTCCCGCCTGTGATTCCAGTGCTTTGGGAGCTCAGGGCAGGAGGATCGCTTGAGGTCATGAGTTTGAGACCAGCTAGGGCAGTATAGTGAGATCCTGTCTCTACAAAAAAAATTTTTTTTAAATTAGTTGGGCATGGTGGCACATACCTGCAGTCCCAGTCTCAAGTCCTGCAGCTACTTGAGAGGCTGAGGTGGGAGGACTGCTCGCGCCCAGGAAATCAAGGCTACACTGAGCCATGATCGTAGCACTGAACTCCAGCCTGGGCAACACAGTAAGAGCCCATCTCTAAGACATAAATAAATAAAAACTAAAAATAAATAAATAAAAAAGGCCACTTCAGAGATGATGTCTTGGCAATGGGTACTAGACAAACACTCAGTGTAGTATCTTGTGTACCAAGTATCGATCTCCATTTTGTGATTCTAAAAAAGATACCCATTCTCTGTACTTTTGGACCCCTGTCTTGAAGCAGTAGTTTTATACTTTCTGAGCTGTACTTTAGTTCCAGTTTAATGTTAGTACCCCTAGGGAAAAAGTAGGAAGAACTCTATACTCTGAAGGTCAGTTAGAGTTTGGAGGGACACATTGAATGGAACAATAATCAGAAAAGATTTTTTTTCTGTGCTTAAATGGGAAAAAAGTCAATTCGTTGATAGACTATACCACTCTGCAGCTAGACTATTTAGAGTGCTGACTCTGAGATATTTACCACTGGAAAAATTACGCTTAATAATCCAGCGCTGCCACTCCCCTTCCAAGAGCTTTATCTGCCTTAAAATAAATGGTCCATTTTGCTGGTGGAGAAACAGAGTGGTGGTTCCACCCACTGCAGGGCAGGCTGGGCCAAGGAGGGCATTGTCTGCATTCACTGGAGGGTCTGGAGATCTGAAGCTACTCCTTCCAGAGTACACCGGGGTTTTGCATTTCTCCATGCTTTCAACTCTTCAGCTAGCTGGAATCAAGCTCCTCTGAGTGTCCAGCTTGTAAACTGGCATTTGGGTTGGCAGTCCCCAAGAGCTACCTGCACTGACCAGACCGTGTAAACGTCTGCCTGTATTTCCCCTGGTGTATGCTTGGCAATCCCTAACAATAAATTCTTTATAACTGAATAATTGACCCAACAGGGTAGGGTGTTACAATTCTTAGAATGCAAACCCCCTCTTCATCTGCATCTGGCGGTCTAGACACTACAACTAGGTAATTGCTTCCAAAGGCCGAATGCAGCCAATTTAAAATCCATCGTTGTACTGCTCCAGGACTCATTTATATCTGGAAAAATCCTGTGTGCAAACGGTGTGCACTTTGAAGACCCTGGCTGAGGACGAGCAACCACTGGGTCTCCAGCCTCAGTTCTGAGGATTCAGCCCATGGGGGAGGTTGACGAACTTGGCTGCACATGGCACCAGTCATCACTCCGGCGCGAATAGCTCTGCCATCATGCCCGTCTAATCGCTGCCTCTGCAGTCTCCACAGACAACAGGACATGGGACAAGGGCCAAGGAGCCATGAGGTGCCGTGACTTTGACATCTTTTCACCAGGCAGCGGACTGAAACAGGACCTGAAACAGCGGACTGAGAATGTCAGGCACCTGTCCTCACCGGGCCCACCCACCTGGGCGCAAAGTTGATGATAGAAGACTGTCTGGCCTCTCCCTGATTTTATGTGACCATTGATAAAAGGAGAGATGTGAGTGTGTGTGTAAATAGGAGGCACCAGGCGGGGTGGTCAGCAACACTGTGAAGGAAGCAGCAGTCAAGGCTTGGCTGAGACAGGAGACATCAGGCACAGGACAAGGCTCACAGCTTAAGAGAAAGATATGGAGACACCAGAGCCGAAGGCCCCACAGCACAAGAAAGGCTCTTCCTCAACCCAACCGTGCACTGGGCTGGTGGCTCCAACCCTGCCTCTGCTAGAAGTCTAATTCCTGCTACCCATGTCTATGCAAGAGAGTCACCTTTCTACTCTGTGACTCAGTTTACCTCTCTGCAACTTAGCCTGTCTGCTACTCTGGACCTTGGTCTGGGGTTCCACAGTTCTCCAGGTGGCAGGCATTCCAGACAACACTACAGTTGCGACTCCTCTGCGTTCTCCTCAGTGGATGCCTTGAGGAAGATGTGCTACCGATCTAAAAAGGAATCCTTGTGTTTGGGTCAAAATCAGGGCTGCCTATATTAAAAGGTAAAGTACAAGTGCGATTCAAGCACATTCTGTTTTAAAATTTTAAATAGCTATTGTAAACCCTAGAAGATACGATGAGCCGGGCTCAGTGGCTCAGCCTGTAATCCCAGCACTTTGGGAGGCTGAGGTGAGTGGATTGCCTGAACCCGCGGGTTCGAAGCCCACCTGGGCAACTTGGCGAGTCCTCATCTCTACAATAAATCAAAAACTAGCCGGGCGTGGTAGCCCTCGCCTGTAGTTCCGGCTGCTTGGAAGGCAGAGGTGGAAGGATGACTGGAGCCCAGCAGGTCGAGGCTGCGGTGGCCGGGAGCGGCCGCTGCACTCCAGTCTGGGCGACAGAGTGAGACTCCTATAAAAAAGATACCTGCACACATATGTTTATTGCAGCATTGTTCACAACAGCAAGAACATGGAACCAACCATGCTGCCCATCAAAAGAGCACTGGATTTTTAAAAATGTGGTACATATTTTACACAATGGAATATTATGCAGCCATAAAGAAAAACAAAATAAAAAAAATGGAAGACATGATGATGGTTAGGAGAAGAAGCTACCCACTGGGGCTTAGACAAGTATGGGTGAGGAATCTCCCAGGCAGAAAATGCAAAGGCAGAATATGTGAGAACTAGCCAGTCAGACAGCAATGTATCACAGTCATCACTTTGGAACAGCGTGGTCAGTTCTGCTTCTCAGCTTCAAGATCTGCTGCGAACTTTGCAGGGCATGAGACAAATGGAAGGTCATACACCACGTGTAAAAATGTTTAGAATTTTAAAATTCAGCCAACAAACTGTAAAACAAATATGTGTTCTCTCCTGTCTTGGGAATTATTCTTTCACAATGGCATGGCATTAGAAGAAAACATAGGCATAACCTTAGATCAAGCAATGGTTTCTCAGATGTGATACCAAAAACACAAGCAATGAAAGATAAAAACAGATAAATTAGACATTAACAGAATTTTAAAATGTTGTGCTTCAAAGGACACCATCGAAAGAGTGGATGGACTTAGAGTCTATAATACTGAGTGATCTTTCACAGAAACAAAGAACTGAGTACCTCATGTTCTCACTCATACGTGGACCTTGAACAATTACCATAATGCTATAAAAAAGGGATTGACAGTAGTGGGAAACTGCC
>CAUYQG010031267.1:0-28775 GCA_963574415.1 Tarsius wallacei | reverse complement strand
GGGGTCAGGGGGGACTGGCAGTAGTGGGAAACTGTCAGGGGATGGGGGCACAACTCAACAGGGTTCCTGCATAATGAACATTTGTATACCTAACCCTGAATTGTACCCCACATCTTCAAAATAAAAAAATTTTTTTAAAAGAAAAATAAAAAGAGACAATAAGTGAACAACAAAAAAGATGACTCAAGCGAGTATACTGATTTGTTAGTTATTCACATTCTTTAATAAACCATATATTAATCTCATAGGGTTTCTTTCGGCGAACTATTCGACTAAAGCTGGTGTATGACAAATGTGACCGTAGCTGCAAGATTCAGAAAAAGAATCGAAATAAGTGCCAGTATTGTCGTTTTCACAAGTGCCTTTCCGTCGGGATGTCACACAACGGTAGGTAAGGTAGTCCTGCACATCTTCCCAGTCTGTTCCTCAGTTTATCTGCCTTGTTTGATTGGAACGGACTATATTTTGAATGAAGGTTCTCTAACATTTAACACCTAAAATATTTTGTAATCAGAATAGCCTAAAAAAATAAAAATCTCAAATAGCTGAGATGCGGCAGAGCATTGGACTTATTGCTAGAAACTTCAAGTGGTAAGACTTTGGTATAAAATATAACAACCGACTGGAAATGGCTGAAATGACAGAATGTTCCTCTCCTCCAGGTGATGTATGTGCCATTCCAAACAGTTTGCCACATTATGAGTTTCCTAATATTCAATCATCCTCTAATTTTAGATTGTGCTAATTACAACATGAAGGTAAATTCAAATAAGTAATTCACGAGGGCTGCATCTTTACCTTTTGGAAAAAGAGAAAGGTATTGTGTAAACTCATTCTAAAGCTCACGTTCATGACCTTAAAGGTCAATTACATAATGACAGTGCATTCCTAATGAGATAAGTGATGATGTTACCTTTTATTCTAACCTTTTTTAAAAAGTCTAGAATTTATGGAGCTTGTGTTTTATTTTCATCTCTCTATAGCAGAAAGTTGTATCATAATGAGAAGTGGATTTTTAACTCACCTGTACATTTTCATTTGTGGTTTAGTTTCTGGTGGGAACTTTTCATCTGACCCTTTCACCTCAGTCATTGCTCCGCTGCTCACATCTGCCTGTTTTCTGTTATTCCATGTCTGCCCCCAAACTCCAGCAATTCGTTTTGGACGAATGCCAAGATCTGAAAAAGCAAAATTGAAAGCAGAAATTCTTACATGTGAACATGACATAGAGGATTCTGAAACTGCAGATCTCAAATCTCTTGCCAAGAGAATCTACGAGGCCTACTTGAAGAACTTCAATATGAACAAGGTCAAAGCCCGGGTCATCCTCGCAGGAAAGGCCAGCAACAATCCAGTAGGTGTTTTTGCGGCCATTTAGTGGAATCTGAAGTGTTCCATTGGCAACACGTCAACTAGTGAGAAAATGTGTTAAATGCTGAGAAAATGTTATCTATCCCAAAGTGAAACAAAAGACCGTGGAAATGATTCATTTGGAGACTCCAAAATACAGCTTGAGGCTGTGCAGAGTAACTCATGCCTGTAATCCTAGTACTATGGGAGGCCAAGACAGGAGGATTGCTTGAGGCCATGAGTTCAAGACCAGCTTGAGCAACATATTGAGAACAAGTCTCTACAAAAATTTTTTTTTAATTAGCTGGGCTCAGTGGCGTGTGCTTATGGTCCCAGCTACTCAGGAGACTGAGACAGAAGGGTCACTTGAGCCCAGGTAGTTGAGGCTGTGGTGAGCTATGATCACGTCACTGCACACCAGTCTGGGCGACAGAGTGAGACTCCGACTCAAAGTAAAATAAAATGTAGCATAACAGCAACTCCTATCTTCTTGCTTGCATCCACCTTAAAACTCTTGGCAACTAAATGATTATAATGGCTATGCAATAAATACAGCAAACAAACAACCCAATAGCTTACCAAACACCAGGGTTGTTTCTTAAGTGTATTTTTAAAAAATCCCTGTATTTAGGCCAGAAAATGAAACTGCTCATTTCCCTTTCAAAATGTGTTTCTGCATCCTTCCTCCTAAAACTACTCCCTCCCTCTTGAAGCTCCTCCTCCTCCCCACCACACCTGCCTTCTTTTTCTTCTGTGAGAAGGCAGTGACATCTCATGGCTTAGAAAGAGTCACTTATTTTTTTCAGAGACAGGGTCTCACTATGTTGCCCAGGCTAGTCTGGAACTCAAGGAATCCTCCCATTCCAGCCTTCCTAGTAGCTGGGATTACAGACACCTGGCTGGGGTCATTTGTTTTTTTGGGTTTTTTTTGAGTTGGAGTCTCACTCTGTCGCCCAGACTGGAGTGCAGTGGCCACTCCTGGTCACTGCAGCCTTGACCCACTGGGCTCCGGCGATCCTTCTGCCTCAGCCTTCCGAGTAGCCAGAATTACAGGCACGCGCTACCATGCCTGGCTGATTTTTTGATTTATGGTAGAGATGAGGTCTCACCAAGTTGCCCAGGTGGGTCTCGAACCCGCGGGCTCAGACAATCCACTCACCTCAGCCTCCCAAAGTGCGGGATTACAGACTGAGCCACCGAGCCCGGCTAGGTCATTTGTTTACAGAAACTTTATTGCCCTTTGGATAGTTCTGGACCTTTTCAGAAACAACTACGATTATCCCTCATGGCTCCTCCTACACTTCCTCACCCACCTGGCCCGGTATCCTACTGCCCCCACCCCTATAGTTAAATAAGTCTTTGTCTTCATTACAGACTGAATCTCAGAGCTATCTTCAAAGAGAGGGACGGCCCTAGGTTGGTGAATGAAGACATTTTGCCTTTTTCCTATGAGCATGGTGAAACAGGTTTAATTTGTACTAATGAATAGCTTGAAGCAATCCTTATTGGGAATTACAAGCTGGGATTTTTAGTCACAGGAAAATAAAGTATTTCACAAGCTACTTACTTTCATGAACAAACCAAATCTCTCTTTTACTGAGTCTTTTAATTCTTCAGTGAATTCTCCAATTAAATAGGTTGAGGTATTTTAGAAGGGTTCTAGCAAACACCCACGCTAGGAGGCCCCAGAGGCTCATACCAATTAGACGTTTTCTGGATCATAGGGGTGAAAGTAGTGGTAACCTTTTCACTGTGCATTTCTTCCCTGGGAATGATTAGTATAGCCCAAAATTGGGGTAACTAAAACTTTTGTTCGAGATCTTGTATATCTCTCTTGGATTTTAATCATGTAAAACAAACTTAAAAGTCATCTTTACTCTTAACAAAGCCTTCTTGTTTAGTGTGAATTTCATTTCCATAGAGTGCCCTTCTGCTTCTCCCCACAGAGACCCACAAAGCTCTTAGAAAGACCCTGTCACTCTCAGCCAGACTTGAGGAAATCAGGAAGACTGAGGACTCATACACAATGACTCTCAGACAGAAATCTGTTTGTACTTTGGTCTTAAGGAGATACATAATAGATTAACAGCCTAGGATCGAAGTTCACAATTCTGTTTTCTGTAGAAAAAGAGAATTCAGTGCACTGCTAAGAGTCACATGCCCATGCCCCACAAGCCAGAACACAACAGGCACAAGTTTTCAAGGCAATCTCCAGCTGTCACGTCACTCCTTGCATTTGATCACACTGTTAGCTCCAAGCCAAAGTCATGTCCCATCCTGTAACCTCATTTACACATGGGTTGTTGGATACATGGCCCTCCTCTTCTTCCACCTAGCCTGTTCCTTGCTTTCAGTATGAGGCATACTCTCTGCTCAATCTGGAAAAGGCCCCACAGGCGCGATGCCTACCATCAGGTCACACTGCCCCAATCTCTTCACAGAAGTCTGGTTTTACAACTGCAGTGGGTGTTGAAAGGCCTTGTACCCCATACACAATATAGAAATCAACCCTGGCTGGGCTCAGTGGCTCAGCCTGTAATCCCAGCACTTGGGGAGGCCGAGGTGAGTGGATTGCCTGAGCCCGCAGGTTCGAGGCCTGCCTGAGCCAGTTGGCGAGACCTCATCTGTACAATAAATCAAAAATCAGCCAGGCGTGGTAGCATGCGCCTGTAGTTCCGGCTACTTGGAAGGTTGAGGAGGAAGGATCGCCGGAGCCCAGCAGGTCGAGGCTGCGGTGGCCGGGAGTGTGCCACGACACTCCAGTCGGGGCGATGGAGTGAGACCCCAACTCAAATAAACAAAAACAAACAAACAAAAGAAATCAACCCCATCTGTCTGTTGGAAATCTGTTTGTGGCAGAGAGGGGCTAAAAACAGTTTAAATTATTCCTTTCTAAAAATCAATCTGCAAGCTCCAAACCTGCTAGACATGGAATGTGAGAAAACCAAGAAACCACAAGCCGCTTTCCTGGAAATGCACTATAGTAACTTCACAACCAAGTTATCAGTTTACAACCCTTGCTTGTCATGTATACCCTGGGGACAATTTGTTCTTTGAGAATCTGGTTTTGCTAAATAGGGAGACCAGGCATCGGCCCTGACATGCTTACCTTGACCTGTGCTCAGTGACCCACACTTAGTCCCCTTTTCATCAGGTTCCAGCCTGGGTGACCTCACAACCCAAGCCACACCCAGCAGAGCCTCAGGAAGGCACACCAAATCCAGGGCCTACTGCTGATGTCCTTTCTGCTTGGGAGTGAGAAGAGGAATAGTGAACCGTCTAGGCCAGTAAACAGATGCATTCACATGGCCAGCCGTAATGAACATGAACTGCCTAACCAGGAGCGGCTAGGACAAGAGTGGGCACCAGCTCCCTGGCTGTGACCAAAGCTTGGCCCTGAAATGTTCAAAACCTTGAGGGGGAAGGATAGGGGTTGGATAGATTTGCATTTTAAAGTATCCTTCTGGTTTGCTAGAAGTGGGGGTCTGAATTTATTTTTACAGTGGCCAATGCTTTTGCTGTGTGAAGACCAGCTCATGGCCTCAGATCAGATAAAGCAAAGCCCTGTAGCTGACCACACTATTGCTTTGAGGAAGGGCAGGGTTTGGGTGAAGGGTAGATGGAGAATGTCTGTTTCCAATTAAACACAGGGACTGGGTTGAGCCTTTAAGACTTCAGAACGATGGGCCAGAAGATGGTCAGGTCCCTTAGTGACTGGGCTGGAGCACCTCTGGGGAACTTGGCCTTTGATTTGAGGGTGACAGGGATGGAAGCAGAGATGAGGGGAATGAGGAGGAGGACTCTTCCAAAAGAGAGGTGCTTCTCAACAGCATCTTATAAAGGTAATATGTTGATCCGTCAGGGCTTCAGAAGCAACATAAAAATGAGACTGAGGAACTTTGATGAAGTCAGCGCCTTTCTTGTGATGTTTGCTTCCCCGGCGACCAGGGGCTCAGCCCCCAATGTGCATGCATGCACACGTACACACATGCACACACCCATACTCACACACTCACTCTCGCTGGGGCTTAGCTGCTTTGGGTTTAAGACACTCCCTGCACATTCTGAAAAATGGATGAGGGTGTTTAGTTAAAAATCAAGCAAACAACTTTTAGTACTGAATATTTAGACTTCAGAAATTCAAAGTATAAGATGATAATGAGATAGTAATGCTACTTTTTAATCTAGCAAACATATCAGAACTTTCTTCAGTTCAACTGAATAAAGTAATAATTGGGTGAATCGTGGGTTTTTGTCACAGATTCCCCTATAGCTCAGAATTGTTGGGAATTATCATTAGAGTCTTTGAATATCTTCAGTTATAAAAAATCTTTACCCTCTGAGAATACAGTTGAATTTTAGACAAAACCATGACTTAGTTGTAGCTAGATTGGTATGCAAGTTGGGATTAAGCAGATTAAAATATCTTATTTGAAAAAAAAAATGAAGCCAAGGAGTCTAATTTTTGACATGCAGTTGAGCATGAACTTTTAAGATTTTAAGACTAGTTTCCAAAGAGGAATTCCAGTATTATTCTCAAGATTTCAGAATCTTTGAAATAAGGTTGGCCACCTGGGTGCCATATTGGAACAGAATTACTCCTTTTGATGGATGTTACCTCAAAACATGGCATGAAGTGTTGCTTGCTATGTCAGGGTCAAATATTACACCTACTACTTAAGTTGGCTTTAGATTGAAAAAAATGCTTAATATTTTATGCTATTTCTGGAAATGTATAGGAAAACATAATCAAGAGCTTATTAAATAATTTCATCCAAAGCAATTCTATTAATGATTCACATTTAATTTTTTCCTAAAAGATGACAGTTATTTAGGTTGTATCAGATTTATAAGGAAAAAAAAAAGATGACAGTTGCTAACTCAGATGAATTCTCATGAGTAATCTCATTTAACATTGTGGAACACAGTGAGGTGTGAGAAGGACAACATTGTATCAGTGAGGGGAACTTTCTGATCTTGGCCTTGGCCCAGAGTGATCTGGGAAAAAATTAGGCAGCTTTCTGCCTCATGTGGTTTAAAGTCTTCACAACATGCTTTATTTATTTTAAATAACTGCCTGTAATATCAGATATATTCATACTCAAACTTGAATATAAAGGCACATTCCAAAGTTAAATATAATCTGCATGGATTTTTTAAAATAGTCTTACCAAGAATGCTAATTAATAATGTTTCCAAAATTTTGAGTGTGTTTTTTACAACATAATTTCTCTTTAGCTTAATAAACCTCCGTTTCTTAATGTTGGCACTCGGTTTGAATTCAGTGGTTTCAAATTTTGCCTGTTAAATGAGGCCCGCTTTCTAAAATCCAAGTGATAATTTTATTAAAATGAAATTAAATCTTTGTTACTATGTAAGTCCTCATTTATGAGGGCAGATCCCCCATAAACTAGTCCAGGGCAGGCTTCAAGGGCATGTGAGATGTTTTACAATGCCCCATGCTTAGAAGGGCTCCAGGCTTGGGCTTTAACACTCTGCTGCTGTCTTGAAATTCACAATCATCTTTTAACAAGGGGCCCCATGTTTGCATTTTGTTCTAGGCCTTGAACATTATGTAGAAAGGCCTGTACTAGTCCTATGAGATGCTCTACCCAGAAAGTAAATAATCCTAAGCATATATTCATAGGTAACCAAACACTAAGGAACCACTGCTTACCTTAACCTCCCTCTTGAAGATTCACGGTGTACAGCTGTTATGCTAAAGACTCGGAGAGGTCCCAACTTCATTTAACCTCAATATTGCTCTGATTTCTTCCTTTCTTTCCTTTCTCCCCTTCTCTCTCTTCCCTCCTTTCCCTCCCCTCTCCTCCCTCCCTCCTTCTCTTCCTCTCTCTCTTCCTTCCTTCCCTGTTGCCTGGAGTGCAGTGGCATGATCATGGCTCACTGCAGCCTCAAACTGCTGGACTCAGCAATCCTCTCCATCTCAGCCTCCCAAGTAGCTGGGACCACACACGTGCACCACCATGCCTGGCTGATTCTTAAGTCTTTTTGTAGAGACAGGGTCTCGCTGTGTTCCTCATATTGGTCTCAAACTCTTGGGCTCAAGGTAATCTTCCCACCTTGGGCTCCCAAAGTGTTGGGATTACAGACATAAGCCACCACGCCCAGCCCTCTGACTTTTCTTTTTTTGACCACAGAATTCTTCTTTTTAAAAAATTATTGAATACTTTTATTCCTGCTGAATGAACTTTAGAAAAATTCAGTGATTTGAATAAAGTAAAGGTGGCCTAATAGTATACTTTCTGGAATTGAGAGAATAACGTCAGTTATCCTTTCAAAATTTTTATCTAGTCCATCCTTAAAAAGGTTAATTCTTTACATTTGAGCCTCAACTTTCTGTGAAGCAGAACTGTCTCCAAACTTTCCCAAAATAACTGTAATCTGGCCTGTTTTTAAGATCTTTGGAGAATACTTTAGTCTTCTTTCATCAGACTTGAGATTTTAGAAATTTCGCTTTGAATTTCATATTCAGAACGTTTTCACTCATTCATGAGTAATTTTTAAAATATTCCTTTTCCTCTGATGCAGAATTGTTTTTTGTTTTGTTTTGTTTTGCCCAGCACTCTGTTGCAAGTTCTAGCTCTGTTTGAACATTTCCAAGACAATCTATGTGACTGTGACTGACATGTCCACCTTGCCTCTATATAGGCCATCCCACAGATGTCCTGAAGATGGTTTTGTGCTGTGATTCCTTGCAATGCTCTTGTGAGCCCAGAAATAGGGAACACTCCATGCCAGGGGTTCAGGAGCATTGTCAATGGCATGTTTTGCCCACTGATGGTATGAATCTTAAAATCCCTAGGATGCCAGCTGGGCACGGTGGCTCATGCTTGTAATCCTCACACTTTGAGAGGCCAAGGCAGGAGGATCACTTGAGGTTAAGAGTTTGAGACCAGCCTGGGCAACATAGCAAGACCCCATGTCTACAAAAAATAAAAATAAAAAAGAAATTTTTTATATATATATTTTTTTAGTTGGCCAGGCATAGTGGCGTGTGCCTATAGTCCCAGCTGCTCAAGAGGCTGACGTGGGAGGATCGCCTGAGCCAGGAGTTAGAGTTTACAGTGAGCTATGATCATGCCACTGCACTGTAGCCTGGGTGACAGAGCAAAACTCATCTCTAAAAATTAAAAAAAAAAAAATCTGGATACTTCTGTACTCTGTGTTCAAATATTCCAGTGGGTAGGAATTGGAAATAATGTCTTGGCCTACTGCATTGTTGATTTGTATTTGCATGTGCCATAGACCATGTTATAAATCAGAGAGATCCTTCAGATGCTGTCACTTTCTCCTCAGCAAACAGATGGAAAGTTCCAACAGTGGTATCCGTGCCCATTCTCCTCAGTCCCCCCCAAGACATAATATAATCCCTTCTGAGTATATTGGTTTCAAACAATATGACCAACCATCTCTTGCACCACTAGATCTTCGGAAACTGGCAGGACAAGTGGGTTTAGATGCCAATAATATGGCAGCGTGTGGGGAGCCACTGGGAGGATTCTGCACTTGTTCCAGAATGTGGAGCACTGAGTAAAGGCTTCAGTCTTATGCACAGAGAGAAACAAGGGAACACTGGGGCTTTCCCACTTTATCCCTGAAGAGTTTAGCAATGTTTGTATGCTCATTTCTACACAAATGTTAACTTTTTGAGTTGTATAAAGTTACATGCCAAGTGTATTCATCAACAGTCTGTGTTAAATAATAATGATGCCTACTTCTAAAGTTCATATGTTGATAAAATTAAAAACTATTGTAATGAAGACTCTTGCAATAGTACTTAGTAGTTCAGAGACTATTATAAAATATTAAATTGTGCTTTGCTAATATTGTTAGATTTAGTTTCTTAGCAACAAATTTCTACTCAATGTCAAGTGGTGATAATTATTATCTTACTGATTTATACTGTTAGTTCTCTATTAATGTCTTATTTTCCCCAACTAATTTTAAAGTTGACTAAGAATGAGGACTGTGTTCTATGTGTATTTTGAATTCTGCATAGCACCAAGCTTAGTGATCAGGACACAGTAGCTACTCATTAATTTATTGATGTTTAGGAGGATAGCTTATCACAAATCACCTGACTTACTTCAGTGCCTTCTTTGTAGCCTTTTGTCATACATGATATGGAGACATTGTGTATGGCCGAGAAGACGCTGGTGGCCAAGTTGGTAGCCAATGGCATTCAGAACAAGGAAGCAGAGGTCCGCATCTTTCACTGCTGCCAGTGCACGTCAGTGGAGACTGTCACAGAGCTCACAGAATTCGCCAAGGCCATCCCAGGCTTTGCAAACTTGGACTTGAACGATCAAGTGACTTTGCTAAAATATGGAGTGTATGAGGCCATATTTGCAATGCTGTCTTCTGTGATGAACAAAGACGGGATGCTGGTAGCATATGGAAATGGTTTTATAACTCGTGAATTCCTAAAAAGCCTCAGAAAACCATTCTGTGATATCATGGAACCCAAGTTTGATTTCGCCATGAAGTTCAATGCGCTGGAACTGGATGATAGTGATATTTCCCTCTTTGTGGCTGCTATCATTTGCTGTGGAGGTGAGTGGTTGCTTTAATCTGCTGGTGCCATGTAACAGGCTCCTATCTTGAAGAATCTGACAATGGTAAATCTGATACCAGCTTGAGCTGATAATGTGGAGTGGATATTTGCAGGGTGGGAAGACATCTGAGCCCCAAGTTTCCACTGAGTAGAAAGAATCAAATGCAAATTATATAAATATTGTATGGTACTGTAATATATATTATTATATATAAATACGTATTTGTATATTGTGTCAATATAATTATAATATATAAATATACTCAATTTATATTATATCTAATATAATTTGCTATCAAACATATAGACAAATTATGATATATAATCACAATATAATTATAACTATAGCAGTAATAGAATTATATTATATACTTATTGATATAATTATGTTATCTTATATCCATTAGACAATATTCTATAAAGTACCATATACAGATGTGGTATATACTGTATAGCTGCTGTCACAATTGATAACATTTGTGCTGTTTCCTAATTTAAAAATATCAGGAGCTAACTGGCAGCAACTGCAGGGTTTGCTTTGCCAGAGGAAACAGATCCCAATGAAGGCAAATCTGGGTCTCTCTGTGGAAGTTGGCTCTGCAGCTCCCAGATTTTTGGCTCTGTGTAGTGTTCCTTTAAATAGCCCTGTCGTCGGGTCGAGGAAGGTCATTTTCTTACTGTAAACTCGGCTGACCTTACCCAATCTTGGCAGAGACCCCAGGGTGACTGTCCCCCCAAACTGCCCAGAGCTATACTGTCCCACCTAACCCCTGTGATTTACTCACTCTCAGAATGGAAGCTTGACTCATCCCTACCAGGTGTGTCCCTGTTACCATCTGATTGGGCATTAGTCAGATGGAGGAAGTCCTTGCACTCTGGTTTAAAGTATACAAGAGCAAAGCAGTTATACATAATTTGTTCTTTTGCAAAGCCAAAATGTAGTATTGTGGGTAAAAAGCAACTGCAGAATTATTTATATGTAGCATAATCACAGTTTTGTAAAAGAAATGATCCTATATCAATCCTACAGAGAGAGAGAGGAAAAAAAAAAAAAACAGTGAAATACACCTTAAACCTGTTATGGTGGAGTTAAATTATGAGGGGAGAATTCTTTCTAGTTTGTAAAAAATGTATCTGTCCCAGCTACTCAGGAGTCTGAGAAAAAAGGATCACTTAAGCCCAGGAATTCAAGACCAGCCTGGGCAATATAGCAAGACCCCATCTCTAAAAATAGTAATAATTTTAAAAATAAAAACTTAATAATTATATTTGTTTTCAAAAAAAAGATTTAAAAACCCACATTATTAGCAATATTCTTGAAAAATCATAGCAATGAATGGGACTTTAAAGGGAATGCTGCCTATCTAATATAGATCTGGACAGTATTTTCTGGACCAAGGGTCAGGTTTGATGGTCTGAGACTGTTCCAGAAAGTCTAGTACCAGCTCGCAGAGGGAAATCACCTGGTATGAATGTCAGCACTCCTGCATCAAGTCTCAGACCTGCCCTATTCTCTTCCCCATCCCAGGGTCTCCTCAGTTAGCATCTGTTCCCTACCCCATACCTCTCTTAATTTTTCACTCTTCTTTCTTTTCACTTAACTGATATTAGAAGGTCCCTGTAACAAAGCTATACACCATAACACCTAAGTCTAACATAATCACACACCTTAAATATTGGTGGAAAACTTGAAACCAAATATCCCATTAGGACTCATGAAAAATAATCTCATTTTCCATACTAGTTGTTGTAATCATCAGAATGCACCATTTTTCCCCCGACAGGTGTTCAGCAGATAAATCCAGAGAAAGGGCCACACTGTAAGGTGGGTTTAGAGTGGTACTGTGGTATAGTAGTATGATTATTTAGGAATGAAAATGAGGCCTGTCTGTCCCTATTTCACCTCGTGGCTTTGGGAAAAAAAATCTGTCGACCTTTGGTCAACTTGACAACATCTAAAGGCCGCTCGGCTTACTCTAAGAAAGGCCACATAAAATAGGAATGTTTGGTTCCTCAAACTGATGAATAGTTATTAGGTGATCAAACTGATGAATAGTTATTAGGTGATCACCACACTCAAACGTCTCTTTCTTCTTTCGAGAATAGATCGCCCCGGCCTTCTAAACGTAGGACATATTGAAAAAATGCAGGAGGGTATTGTGCATGTGCTCAGACTCCACTTGCAGAGCAACCATCCCGATGATATCTTTCTCTTCCCAAAACTTCTTCAAAAAATGGCGGACCTCCGGCAGCTTGTCACGGAGCATGCGCAGCTGGTGCAGGTCATCAAAAAGACGGAGTCGGATGCCGCCCTGCACCCGCTGCTGCAAGAAATCTACAGGGACATGTACTGATTTCTTTTAAATCAACGATAACTTTTCAAGGAGTTTTAAAGTTGACAGCACTACAAAGGAGAAATGGGAGCAGCACGATTTTGCACAAACATCCACCACTTTAACCTTAGAGATTGGAAAGTCTAAGCTCTAGGTAACCAGAATATTATTCCATGTCTTTCTTTGTTTCAACCGGTACTTCTAAGCGCGTGAGTAGTGCTCAAATGCTGATGACAGGCGTCTAATATCAAGACTTGGAAAATTAAGGAGAATGATGTTCAACGATCTGATTTTAACTCACCCAACATTAATTAATGCACATTTCTTTATATCACATTAGCGATTTACCGTTTAATTAACTGGTAACCTCAAATTATGTGGCCAGCCTTCCCTTTTTACCCCTTCTTGACTATTGTTCTCCTTTATAATTTTGAAAACTAATCAGCACTTTTAAACAACTTTTATAATCTTATAAACCTAGATGTATCCAAAGGTTAGGTATTTAAAAAGCAGCAAAATATTTATTTGGAGGACTTCACTTCTATTTCCTAAATCTGCTGCTTTTTAAACATAGGATTGAGAATTTTAAAAAACTATTTGATAAGCTATCAAAATGCAGCTGTTTTGTTCAGTTCATTGTTTTCATGGTTGTAACTAATATATGGAAAAGCCTATTTCCAGATTTTTATAGAAGAGCCCAGAAAACGTCATCTCAAGACCTCTCTGGACTGTTGTAAGCTAGCATCTGTGGTAAGCAGGAACAAGACAAACTCCGAAAGCGTGTCAGCTTTCCACTCTTTCACCTCTGTTCCTATCAAATCTGAACCAACTCAGCAGGCCTGTTTGTGGGCATGATCGTATTTTTAGGGACAGACTGACAAATGACTTGTAAATGTTCCTCCAGGCCCCATTTGGCAGCTCCTTTGTCTTTTCCTATGTTGCTTTTTAAAATATGACACTTTGTTTTTTTAACTCTTTGTGGTAGTAGATGATCCCTGGAGTGGAGATGAGGTCTATGTGACTTTATAGCCTGGGCTAACCAGGGAGGCCAGTCACCCTGGAGAACAAGAGAGGGGGTACCATGTCCTTCAAATGGCGATTTTACTTAGTCTCAGATTTCATATCAGTTGGTTATTTTTTACGATGATTTAGGTGGTTATATCTCCTGTTCCCACTATGTATGAAGGCAGTTTTCCCAAAATCTAAAATGTTTGTTTTGGCCTTAAAAATCAACTTCTCAACCTCAGTCCAGCTAGGAAAGCAATGTTGATTATGGCAGTTTGTTGAGAATATATGGGCCTGGAAATATGTTCTATTTCTGTCCACTTGATAGATCAATTGTTCTGTTGAGAATTTTCAGCACTTCCCCCAGCCAGAACCGGACTGGAACCTGCCAGGACCGCTGCCTCCATGGGAGTTGCTGGACACCTGGTCGTATCTTCAATGCCCCTCGCTCCCTCTATCTTTAGAAAATGTGGCTCTTCTGAGGTCATTATTGCGTAAAGAATGATTAGGATTGACACTGATATTGTTCTCAAGATCAGAATTATGAATATGAGACAAAAGGAAAGACAATAAAACTAGGGAAAAAAGTGTAAATTAGGATTAGGACATTTACTTTTTAAATTACACACTTAGTGGTGTTTCAGGTTGTTGTTTTTTTTTTTTTAAATCCAGGATCTCTTTTTTTAAAAAAAAGGATCTGCTGGCCAGCAGTAGCTGACAGTCTGCCCAAGTGTCTTAGGAATCGGAAGCACATAAAAGTATTTCTATATTAAAGACACCAGTTGAAAGGTTATCCTAATCTAGAAAGAAGCCAGCCTTTAAGTCACATGGCACATCCCTTTCTTCTTTTCTAAAATGAGAACCCCGTGCTGACAAGACTCAAAGGCTGAGGCTTGTCCAGGGTTTCAGGGTCAGAGGCCGTAGCTCAATGAAAAGCCTGTGTTGCCCCCAATGACTCTGCAGCCTCTAGCTCTGATGTGCCCTAGACAAATGCCATTCAAATAAACATGGTCTGAGAAACTGAGCCTTGAGGTTTTCAGAGAAATCATTTATTCTGTTTAAATTTTCATAAAACCTATTCAAAATAGCTCCCTGTTTCAAGCTTTCAGCAGTAAGGTCGAGTCAACTGGCAAGTTCTATGTTAGCTCACTGGGATGCTCAGAGCGTTGGTGAGCATGAAGGCTAGAAATCACCAACTTAACTCACTCTGCAACAAGTCATTGTTTAAAACCTGGTTCTTCATTTTCTCAACTTTTAATAGCAAAAAGTGCCAAACTCCTCTGATTCCACAGAATTGCCAGACAGCCTTGGTCTTGTGTGCTGACCAGAATGAAGGGACAGCTAGTGGCTCATCTGCTACGTGCCTCCTAGTGTGCCAGTCAGCTGCAGGGCTCGGGATCAGACCTGGGCCTCTCCACTGTCCACCAGGAGCCTGGCAGCACATCCCTCCTCTTCCACCTTCTGGGCATCTCCAGCTGATTGTCCCACATGCTGAATTCTGTACCCCCCACACTTCAAGAAGCTGGAGACCTATGTATGCATGAGGCCATTTGAAGTGCAGAATTGTCAAAACAAATGCTTCCAGTTACAGCAGCAAGAGCATGAGCTAGTGACCCCTCCTTTCTTTTCTTTTTAAGAGACAGGTTTTTCTCACACCCAAGCTGGAGTGCAATGGTGTGATTATAGCTCACTGAAGCCTCGACCTCCGGCTCAAATGATCCTCCCGCCATCATACCTGAATAACTTAAAAAAAATTTTTTTTTGTAGAGATGGAGTCTTGCTATGTTGACTAGGCTAGTGTCCAACTCCTGGCCTCGAGCAATCTGCCCTCCTTTGCTTCCCAAAGTGCTGGGATTACAGGCATGAGCCAAGGCATCTGGCCCCTTCCTTCCTTCCCACCTCCATTGCCGGTTTCTCCTAGACCTTTCTCCAGCTCTGATGAGTAAAGCATCTTCCTAAAGAGTTTGTCTGCCTGAACATACATAATGTGAAGTAGGGTAGAAAGAGACCTAGTACTCAGGGCATTCACGAATGCCCACAAGAGCTGTCCATGTTTTAAAGAGATTCTTTTTTTCATTTTAAGAACATAGAAGGTATCTTTCTGCTTGTGCTGATGCATTTCTTACTTTAGGCCATTTAAGACCCCAAGGAAAATGAACTGCCTGGAGTACTGTCTGGAGGTTCCAGGGACAGCACAGCATCCCCAGCGCTAAGTAGAAGCTCGATGCACAAGTAAAATACTTGATATATGATGACTAGCAAACAATTAAGCAACTACTTTTCCCCTAAATGTACTATGTAACCACTACCTCAATAGACTTTGCAAAAGACATTGTTAAAATTAAGGTACACACACCTGGGTCTGTGTTCAGGGCCTCTTGAACACACACACCTGTGGTTGTTTATGCACAGAGAAACAGTACTTATGTGACTTTCAAAAGGAACTTCAGTTATTTAAAGGGAGACTTAAAGATACCTAAGTGCAAAAGTTGCTGCCCCAATTTGGTGAGACAGACTGGACATGATCTGGGCTTAGAAGAAGTAGCTGATGGTCCCATCCTGCCGCTGGTGGCCCCCACTGCTACCCCCACTCCTTTGCTCTTTTTTACCTACTCCTGCTGGTCATGCAGAAGCCCCTTCCTAGGAGAGATCTTGCCAGATGCGGATGGAAACAGAAGGCTGGCTCCTCTTAGCTCTCAACTGCATCCCTCTGTGTTTTATTCCAAGGATTTCCCACCTCAAGCTCTCTTTTTCAAACCACTGTGACACCAGGCACATTTGATACTTACTGGCTGGAGGCATAATTTTTGTCTTGACCCAGTGGCCACACCTGTCTTTGGAATGTCTTACTGAACTCCAGTTTAAATATGGGTTCATTGTTTCAACCCAGCAAGCCCAGTGCTCCCAGCTGAGACTGACTTGACCACCAGTATCGCCTTTGTTGGAGGGCTTCCAGGGACTGGGGAAAGCCGGCCATCTTCAAAGTACCTCTTCAACCTGTGTAGTCTTTCAAAACACAGATCCCACTAGGAAAATATGCCAAGTGCCTGCAGCTTACCACCTATGGATAACATGGCTCTTGGCCACTTTCAAAGCAGGTTCCTGTGGTCTCCTCTGCTCCTCAACCCCTTGAGGGGGTCAGAATGGGAATCAAGCCCCATTTTAAAATGAAAACACCAGAATGTAGGGCCGGTGAGGTGGTGCAAGTCTTTGGGCTCCAGGCATAGAGCACTTCCTCTACCTTCTCCGGCCTCCCTGCTCTTCCTGGGCACTCAAAACTGAGTGAGTGTGAGACCACTTGTAAGTTATGACAGGCCCCCGAGGCAGAGGCCTGCAGTCCTCTCCTTAGCTCCCAGGCTTATGGACAGCATCCCTGTCGTCTGCTGTTAGCATGGTTGGCTGCTGCAGTGTTCCCGGAAGGATTACTTTGTGAAAGATGTTCTTGTAAATTCAGAACAGTGATGTAGATTCAGGAGAGGCAAGGAAATTATGCTCTCCATAGAAGTCACAAATCAAGATCAATGCCACCAACTGAGGGCTTACTGATGATTAAAAAGTGTCCACAGAAGATCTGTTTCAATGCGTCTAATTTTTACAGCATCAGCACTGCAAAGCATGGGGAAGTACTTGTTTTCATTATAAAAGGGGCCCAGCTTCTCTAAACTGGGTCCAAGCTGATTTGTTTGGCTGCACTGGGATTTCTTACTAACACAATCTTTGCATCAAGTTGTCAATCCAAGGGATTGTGTGCACCTTCCTAGAGGCAGCGATGGTGGGAGCAGTCATTCAATCTCGTCTTCAGATGTCACAACCTGGAAATGAAATGTCCACAACTATCTGGAGTAGAGAGGCTCTGAGGACTACTCAGCTGTGCTGTAGCTTTGAGGAGCAAATAAAGGGTTGTGACAAATAAATGTTGAGCGACCTGCCTCAACTGTGCTGGTGGCAACTGAGGGACATCTCACCAAGGGATTCTTTTGTGCCATTAAATCGTCAAGTGCCTTCCTCCTTCTAAGTCCATGGCCTTTGCCCAGGGCATGTACTCCTCTGAGAGACTTTCTGCCTGGAAAGAACTAAGATTAGGCTCCAAAGGTTGAGGTCTAGGTTTTTGCTGGGATTTATCCATTTTTTAGGTGCCATGTTGATAGAATTCATGAAAATGGTCACTGACCCCATAGACTAGGGTAAGAATAAAGGCAATAAATTTGGCCTCACTCAGAATATAGGAGATCCGTTATATTTCTCTGGAAGTCGCAATATATACTAAAATGTGAAATTGGAAGTTTCATTTTTAAAAAAGAAAGTGAGCTTCATGCTTTAGTTTAAATAATGACGTAATGCTTCCATTATGCTATTTTTGTGGAATGCAGCGGGTTCCTGTATATTATTATTTCAGTGGTGTGGGCTGCAAGCTTATCACAAAAAGCCATGTGATAGAACAGAAAGTGGGAGGCCAGTGCCTGGGGCTGTACCCACACCACCTTTTACCAGCTCCAGGTCCTGAGGGCAGATCTGGAACAGGGCGTCAACTGACCATCTGCTCAGAATTTCAGTTTGAGACATGAGAGGCATAATCAGTTACTTTCCTCCCCCCAGAGAAGCCCTTTTGTGAGGGAAGAGGAGCTGCAGAATGTGGTTCCACTGAAATACACATAGCCACATCCTTTTGCAGTCCTTTGCTGATGAGAAAGACCAAACTGTCCCTGTTCAATGTCATATCTTGATGGATGCATCTGATGGCATCAAGTACTTTAGTGGCCTCATGGCTGTTAGATGCATTATTTGCAAAAAAAAAAAAATATATATATGTGAGATTTTTTACATCATAGACAACATATTAAGACATGGGTCATTTTTTTTTATTTAAAAAGTTGCCAGTTTGGGTCACCTGTGAAAAAGTTCCATATTTTCAGGCCCAGAGAAGGGAATCTACCAACTTCCTCCTCTCTTGTCCTTCATCTCCTCCCACCCAGCCTCAAAACCCATTTGTTTAATGAACTGATAGCGTACCTTGCCAACTGGTGACAAACAAGCCCCCAAACCACAGGCCCTGCCTCCTAGGAAAAGTGGGGAGCCCAGGGGTCAAGGGCATGCGTGACCCCAGAGGAGATGCATTTGGGCATCATCCTGGAGCCCCTAGGACTCAACTCTGCCTCAAGTCAGAGAGGATCAGGCTTCAGGACCTGAAGATGAGCAAGTGTATGATCTTTTCACATAAAATCACTCACTTTTGGAAACTTCACTTTAAAAAAAAAATGCAGTTATTTCTTCAGGCATAAAAAGAAACGTACCTCACAAAAGATGAAAACCACTCAATACCCCTTTTGGTAAGATTACAGTGTTCATGTATTTTGTCTACACTGTGTGGTAAAAAGAACTGTTAATAGCTATATCTTCAATACTGTGATTTGTTTTTTAAAACATCCTAATATAAGTATTTTACTAACTTATAATCATCTAATAATATTTTGTTAATTAATGTGTTAATTGACATATACTCTTAAAAGCCTGGCTCTTGAACCTATTGGAAACACAAAGGAAGTCGAAATGAAACAACTCAAATACAACTGCGTGTACACACACACACACACACACACACACACACACACACACAGCTTTTCATTTCTCCTGAGCCATGCAGAATTTACTGTCAATGTGTAAATCTGTTCCCTCCACCATACTTTGTATGCAAGAAGCATAAGCGAGTTCATCTTTCTTCATTTCTATCAGCAAGGCCTTCTTACACCCCAGGCCATCAATCTCATACAGCAGTGTTTTGCTAAAAATCCTTAACTATTCCTGTTTAGTAAATAGCTGTCTGCTCTTCAGGGAATTGTTACCTATGGGTTATTACCAAAGAACTTTAGCAATCTGAAATATTCTGACAGAAGTTATTTGCACGTGCTGGTTCTCTGGCACCTTCCAGATGGCCCAACCCCGAAGCACAGCAGAAACCAGAGACCCTGTGTCTCTCATACCTTGTTTCCAGTATCTTGGCAAAATTTCCTCTCGGTGCATATTTATAACACCCTCTGGGATCCACAGTTCCGTTATGCTAAAACCCTAGGGGAGAGGGTTGACAGACACACATGAGAATGGTGCAAATTCCCAAAGAAAGGACTGAGCTCAGTTTCTTGAGGTGTGCTCATGGTCACTATTCTTGGGTGCCTTATATTTTCAAAGTATTTAGGGGCTTACAGACCCTTCTTTTTTATATTCCCAAGTAGGAATTGCTGAGCAGGCTCCAGTGCCCTCTCTCCAAGTTCATACCTCTCTCCTGGTAGGGGGAGTGGACATCCAGGATCTCAGGAATCAAGAATGTGCAGAGAAGGGCAAATATAATTTTCTAGTCATGTTAACTGACTGGTTCCAGGCAATTAGAAAATGGCTATAAAGTAACCTTAATTTTAAAAAAAAATCTTGGGTCTTCTTCACTTTCCTCTTAGGAGATTGAATTGACCATGTGTATTGATTTTGATCCTGAATTTGTGAGAACTTATGTGTTTGGAATGTCCTACTGTAAGACTGATGAATGTAAAGAGTTAATTTCAGGGTACAGTCTTGCCTTTAATAGTTTCAAAAAATAAACTATTTTTAAAAATTTTTTGGTGAGTTTTGAGTGATGCTGTGAATTAAGTTTGGTATGGCAAAGCCAAATTCTCAGCTAAAGTATCCGCCCTCCACCAGAACAGTCCCCTCACCCTTTCACCCTTGGCTGTCTTTACCTGTAGAGTCCCTTTTTGTCCTTCGGTGTACAGAATGGATCTGGGACAATGTGGCCCCAGAATGATATCCATTTGTCTAAAATAACATAAAACAGGTGAAGCTTAAAAGTGTGGGAATCTTAAAAAAATAAATGAGAGCACATATCAGTCATGAAAAGCTTTTTATTCATTCTTTCATCACAGATGACAGCTGGTTTTGCAGTAGTTACAAAGTAAGACAGAGCAGTTCCTGCCCCTAGGAATTCCCAAGCTCATAGACAGTGTAACACCAATTGCTCCTGTGGAAGCTTCTTGGGACAGGGATGCCACAGCGGAGGGGCTGCTGTGGGCACAGCCGGCAGGCTGTGGAGGTGGGATTGAGTTTGAGACACAAGGGGCTGGCAGGCAGTGAGAGTGCAGGAAGCCCATGGCATTCCTGACCCAAGGGCAGGTAAGAGAGAATGAAACGGCCTGAGCTGGAGCCAGAGCCTGAGGGAGTTGGAAAGGCTGGAAGTCATCACTCAGCTTCCCGGGAGACCAGATCCATTGCCTGGCCCTAAGTGTCTCCAAATGTTTCAGTGGAAGGATTACTTTTCAAAACATTAACTGGTGCTTTGAGTTTTTACTCATAAACATGGTCAAGATTAAAAACAACATTTTCCAAGCAACACACAGGGATGCAAAGCAAACATTTTGTCCCCCTCTAGACCTTCCAGTCTGGCTCAGGAAAGCAGCTGCTGTCGATGGTTTTCCTTAGAGAGATCACTGCAGCCGCCCCATGGTGCCCCATGGCCCCAGCATACGTGGCATCTTTCCCCACGAGCACCAGCAGAAGATCTCCTGGTGAGCTGTCAGGAGAAAGGTCTTTCCTCTCACTCATCTGTGCAGCACTCACTCAGAGGCCTCAGCCCTGAGGGAGCTGGGGAGCACTGGGGCAGGGTTCTTATATGTCTGGTTGGGTGGCTGCCCAGTGGCTGCCTTCTGGGCTGTGTTCTTGGTATGGCTCTCTGGCCCTGTTGCTGCTGAAGCTAGACCCCAGCTCCCTCAGGCTGCAGATGCTGCTTCCGATGGTCTAGAAACAAGGCTGAGCATGGTAGCTCCAGGTCAATGGCATCCCTGAGTCAGGATGGACCAGCTCTGTGCAGGGTACTGCCCGCTCACCTGGCACCAGTTGCACTCACGTCCGAGAACCAAGCTGGCTGGAGGGCTTCTTTGATGGCACTCTCCTCTTCTCCACGTCTTGCCGAATTTCCTGAGGAAAAGCACCGATGTTCTTCTGGACACAAGGGAGGCAAAATCTCTTGGAGTAAAATAAACTGCACTCCTGAAAGAATAGGGAAAGGAAGAGGCTGAGTACGCAGGGGGCTGGGCAGGGCCCCCAAGATGCATTGAGGGGCTGGGGATGGCCAGAGCCAAACCAGCAAGAGAGGCCCAAGGGCTTGGCAGGGCATCCAGGAGAGAGGCAATGAAGGCCTGGGTTATCCTGGGTAGGAATAGTTGGGATGGGACAGAAAGACTCTGGGGCTTGTTCTGTTCCATCACAGTGAAGTGACAACAATAGGAAGCTAGAGCACAGACCACATCCAAAAAGTAAAAAATCCTATAGTCTCTCCTCCCAGTTATCACAGCAGGAATAGGGGCTTGGTGACCACCTGGTGCTGGGAACAGCAGGGGATGGGAGGGACAGCCCCACAGATCAAAGAGATCATGGATGAACGGCTGGACTGGGTAGGTGGCCAGAACTGTTCAGCCATGTCCACTGTCCCCACAACCTTAAATGCTAGAACTCCTAAGATCATCCTGGTACATGGCACATGACTAAGGATGATCCTCCCCAGCCTTCCCTGCAACTGGGCATGATCATGTGGCTTAGGCTGGTTGGTGGTATCAGCAGCAGCTGTGTGTGCCTCCTTCTGGTCATGCCCTTCTAATAAATGGGTGTGTGCTCCTTTGTCCCTTCCCGCTGGCTGGGATGTGGTGCTGGTGGGACCTGCAACAGCCACAGGGGACCCAAATGGATGTTGTGTTGAGTATAACAGGGATGTCCTCCCAGCTGGGACCACCTGCTCTGAACTCATACATATAAGAAAATAAGTAAATTATGATTTGTTTTATTTAGGCCACTCTATTTTTGGTGTCTCTTTGTTCCAGCAGCTTAGAGTATGGCTCAACTAAAATAAGGCTGTCCTTCCTGCAGTTCTTAGAAAAGATCTTTGCCATGGAGATTCACTAACTGACAACCTACCATTTAATCAAAGAAAGCTGGAGACTTTTGATACCCTCATAGGGTCCCCTCTCCTCTGCTCACCAAGTGCAGTCCAAGTTCAAGATGTAGCACTCAAGGCTTCCAGCTGCCCCATTCTACCTTTCCAGTCTTCACTTTCCAGCTCCTTCTCGACTGCCAGCTACTCTACACACCTGAAAAACTCTGTACGCCATCTTTCCTCCAAGCGTCTGCCCATGCTAAGACCCCTCCCACCCCATCCCATCTCATCCACCTGGCCACTGAGGAATGGGGGCTGCCTGGTGTGGTCTGATACAGCTTCCCTGTGTGCACTTCACCTTGTGGCAAATGCTTGGGCACCTCTCAGACCCCAGGATCATGCTGGGTACTCCAGCCACACTCTGTAAGCCACAATACTACACCTCCATCCATCATCTCTGGTTTTTCAGCCATCCAGGTACACTTGGCCCACTCAACCTCTCTGAACTTCAGTTTCTATAGGAATGGGTGTAATACCGCTTAATCAAAGTTTAAGGTGAAGCCTCACCTGTAAAATAGGTTCCAGGCACAGAGCCTGGCAAACAACAAATGCTCAAGAAAGGACAGTCCCTTCTTCTGGGAGTTCCCACCAAGAACATCGAGAAAGGAAGTCCCTGTCCATGGAGAGAGGGAAGACAAGGGCCATGTGCACTATCAAAGGGAGGGGAAGGAGCCCTGTGGTGCCACTGGGTGTGATGCAGAGCCTCCAAGAATCTATTTCTCCTCCTCAGCCCAAGCGGAGACCCTCTAGCTGACCCTAGCTTTCCCCCTCACCTGTCCCCTTTGTCAGCTGCAGGACCCCATCTATAATGGCCTCTAAGAACTCTCATGGCCCTCCCTATCTAGGAGGGCACCTAGGATCACCACAGCAAGGACGAGCAGCCCCAGGCCCACACGCTTACCCACCGGGCCCATGCACACCAGTCTGCTGCATACGCTGCAGCGTGAGCCAAGGATCAGGAATCTATCCTTGTCGGAGGTGAAGGGATCCTTCATGACATAGCTTTCCTCCAGGAGGCTGCAGGAGAGAGATGAACTGTCAGAACGGCCCAAACCTCTGCTGACTGAAAATCAGCTGTGATGGCCATGCAGCAGCAGCTTCCCTGGGCCCTGGACTTCCCCAGGGCCTGCATACCTGTGTGGCCTCATCAGGGTGGGGAATAGTCTACCTGTGCTGCAGGGTAGTGACAAAAAGGCCTAGCAATTGGGGGTCATGCTGGAATTGAAACTGGATCTGCTCTCAGCTCTGTAACAGCCATGGTAGAAAGAACCTCTTCCTCGTCTGCCAAGAGGGCTGTCGCAGCATGAGCCCCAGACTCTAACCTGATTTACTGGGGTGGGGGCACAAGGCCTCCATCTGAGTGCCCCAAGCCCTCCCCTCACCCCAAGATGCCTGCTTCTGGGCAGGAAGTACTCAGCACTTTATCCAGCCTCAGAGGCCCTGGAAGCAGGCTAGCCTCGTATTGCACATCAGAATGAGATGACAGGGTGACATGAGGACACCCAAGTTCCTGTTCAGCAGAGGAATCAGACAGAAGGAAGAAGCCTTGCCCCGCCACTCCGTCCCATGTGAGTAGCAAATTGGTCAGCTTTCCCACAAAGTGGCATCTGATGAAGCTCAAGCTAGAGATCAAGAAATAAGCCCCAGGACCCACTGGCTCTAGTCCAGGCCCACTCTGAGCTGATTCATGGGAAGCTGCTCCTCAGTACAGGAGCTGCAAGGAAGGCAGGCCTCCCACTAAAAAAGTGTCATGGCAGGAAAGGCAGCAAGGGCACAGCTCCAAATAAGGATGCCACCACAGTTCCTCCCAGCTTCCACATGGGTCATGGTTCCTCTACCCCATAGCTGGAGCAGGTGTTGAACTCTGGGTGGAGCGTGGAGGAAGGAGCGTGGGGGTTCTGGAAGAGTCATACAGCCCTCAAGCTTTGCCTGAGTCCTCCATAAGTCACACCTAAGGTGTCCAGAGCCTGGGCAGGGATGTGTCAGAACACCCAAGCCTCATGTCAGAACCAAGCACAGTACCCACCAAACAGTTCTGGGCATGGGCTTTCCTGGTACTGGCCCCAAAAATGTATACTCACACCACTGACTGGGTGTTGGGAGGCTTCTGCCCCACGTAGCTGTACGGAGCTGTCAAGGCACAGAGCTCACACGCAAACATTCCCAGGGGATGGCACTCTGCCTTGGATGCCATCTGCAAGATGAAGAGAAAGAGGGTCACCTTCAGAAGCAAGAACCACCCACACCTAAAAGCCTCCCCACATACCGCACACTTCCACTGGCAAAATGCAAGACCTCCCTTTACAGACAAGAAACCTCAGGTTCAGAGCAAGTAAGAGAACTGCTCAAGGTCACACATCATATTCAAGTGCACATGAGAGATTACTAAGACAGAAATCAAAGAAATAGAAAATGGACAAACAAAAAAGAATCAGTAAAATCAAAGCTGTTTATTTCAAAAGTTCAATAAAATTGACAACCTCTAATTAGACTGATCAAGAAAAAAGGGAAGATACAAATTACCACTATCTGGAATGAAAGAGGGAATATCACTAAGACTACAGACATTAAAAGGCTACTAAGAGAATGTTATTAACAACTTTTTACCAATAAATCTGATAATCTAGATGAACAGATTTCTTGAAAAAAAAAATCAATTCAGAAAAGTAATTCAAGAAAAAAATAGGGAAAATGAATAGCCCTATATCAAGTATAAAAATCGAATTTATAATAAAAGCTTTTCCTGGAAACGAAATTTTAAAAACGCATAAGGCATTTTAATAAGTAATACCAATTTCATACAATCTCTTTCAGAATATAGAATAGAAAGGAACACTCTCTCGGTGATTTTACGAGGTCAGTACAGTATAATAAGGACATCAAAACTGCCAATATTACCCTGATACCAGACAAAGCAATTATAGGAAAATGACAGACCAATATCGTTCATTAACACAAATATACAAATTTTTAAAAGTGTTTATTTGGAGTCTCACTATGTCACCCAGGCTGGAGTGCAGTGGCACACTCATGGCCACCCCAGAGTCGACCTGCTGGGCTCAGGAGATCCTTCCGCCTCAACCTTCCAAGTAGCCGGAACTATAGGCACACACTACCATGCCTGGCTAATTTTTGATTTATTGTAGAGACAAGGTCTTGCCAGGTTGCCCAGGCTGGTCTCGAACCTGAGGGCTCAGGCAATCCACTTGCCTCGGCCTCCCAAAGTGCTGGGATTACAGGCTGAGCCATCGCGCCTGGCCTAAATATACACATTTTTAACAAAATATGATCAGACTGAATACAATAATATGTAAGAAGCATAATACATCATGACTGAGTGGATTTGTCCCAGGCACACAAAGTTAGTTTGACATTTGCAAACCAATGAATGCAAGTCACAATAGTTACAGAAGGAAGAAAACTATATATTATAACAGATACAGAAAAAGCATGACAAAATTCAAGGCTCTGGATGGTGCTGGGAGAGAGTGCTCAGCTCTCCCACTTCAAACCTAAGTGGCTATTCACTAAACTCTCTTCCTTGGCATTCAAGGCCTATTCCATTTGGGTACCACCTTTTTCCACAGTACTCCCCCCTCGTGCTCAAGAGGCTCACTTCCAATCCTTCAGATATTCTCTGTACTTTTTCACCTCCTTGCCTTTGCTCCTACTGTTCCTTCCACCTAGAAGGCTTTCCCTTGCATCCCTACCAATGAAATTGCTTTCTGGTTGTCCTGAAGAATCTCTCTTTGGCATTCTTTTAAAGTCATCTATCCTATGGTGCTTCTTTAAGCACATTCTTTCATCTGTGGTTTAGTATCTTCTATTATTTTTGGAAAATTTAAATATTTCTTCTGCCCCATTCTTTCTCCTGCTGAGATTCCAACTGCAAATATGCCACACCATTTGATATTGTTCCACAGTTCTCGGATGCTGTTCTGGGTGGTTGGCTTGTCTTTTCACTATTTTCTGTTTGTGTTTCAGTTTGTGTATATTTTCTATTGACCTATCTTCAAGTTCATTGGTTTTTTTCCCTTGGCTATGTCAAATCAACTGCTGTCCCCTTTGAAGGCATTCTTCATCTCTGCTGTTTTTTATTAGTAGTATTTTCACTGACTCTGCTTCCTTCTCTGCTGAAATCCCCCATCTGTTTACACATTTTCACTAGAGGGTTTAACATATTACTCATGTTTATTTTAAAATCCCTGATAGTTCTAACATTTGGGTCACATCTGATTCTGTTTTTTGATCCTTGACAGTGGGACTTCGTTTTTTATTTCTTAGCATTCCTTTATGCTCCTATTGTGGTTGAAAGTTGGACACTTGGTTTGTAAGATAGTGGAAGTAGGTAGTACTTAGGGCTGAAAACAAGCATGTCTGAGTTTCTGCTGGGCCTTTAGTATGGGGTATTGAATCAATCTAGTCAGTAGTTGAGATGGTCTCAGGACATAGCTGTCTTCAAACTTCTCTAGTATTACCTGTGCTTAAGGTGAGGATTCACTTACCCAGAGGGTTTTTCTCAGTGTCTGCTCCACCCTCAGCCTAAAGCTGTAGGTTGCAACTACTCTTTACTCATCGCCTGCTGGCATAGGGTCTTGGGTTTCCTGTAGCCTTGATCCAGGAGTCCTAGGCAGGCCCCATGTCCTGGGTCACAGGCTTTCTCAGGAATTCTGCCCCTTCCCCAGCTATAGATCTCTAATGATACAGGCTTACAACAGTTTCCTGCCCCTTCCCCTGGGAAGGGGGGGGTCCATTTTCTCTATCCCCGGCTGCAATAGGTTTCACCCATGCCCATAGGATGACAGGATTTACTGCCCATTTCCCCAGTAGTTTAAGGTTTTTGTACCACTAGGGTGAAGGAAGCAGTAACCACCTCCTCCTCTAGGTCTGCACCACCAGGAAAGCTTTCTGGTCTCCTGCTCCCGCCTCTAGTCTTTGAACACTGAAGAGCCCAAAGTGGATGCAAACTCTCCTGTTGGTATGGCTCCCGGAAGCTCTGTACCCTCACACTTGTCCACACTTGGTATATAGTGTTTCATTAGACGTTCAGCTGAATTCTTATCTGCTTGTATGGAACCCCTTTCTTATGCTCATCACTGGGTCTTGGAAGACTTAGATTCCTGGCTAATTTGTCACCCTGTGACTTCAGCCATCTGATGGATTTAAGCAAGACCCTGTCTAAAAAAAAATTTTTTTTAACTCCTATTTGGGTGTGTGTGTGACTCTAAGCCCGCTTTGTAACAGTACACTAGGGTTATGGAGGCCCTTGCCGAGGATACTGGGAGCACAGATTATCCAGCTCTTTGCCTATGAAATTTCTACTCATCTTTCAAAATTCTAGGCCAGGCACGGAGGCTCATGCCTGTAATCCCAACACTTTGGGAGGCCACAGCGGGGGAATCACTTGAGCCCAGGTTCAAGACCAGCCTGGGCAACACAGCGAGACCTCATCTCTACAAAAAAAATTGTTTTAAGACTAAAAATAAAAATCCATATCAAATACAACCTGATCAGCTGGTCCCTTGCTCCCAGTTGTTGTCATCCTTCTCCAGAACCTAAGAGTGTGGTTTATGTACGTCAAGCAGTATGAGCTTCAGAGCTGAACGATCCAGATGCAACTCTCAGAAGCACGGGTTACAAATGACTTAAAAAAAAATAATTAAAATCCTGGCTCGGAGCAGTGGCTCACACCTGTAATCCGCAGCCTCGTCGGCAGATAAACAGATGCCGGGGACGACCGGCGGCGGCGGACACCCGCGAGCCTGTACACGCGCCCTTCCCTCCACCTAGCCCCCCTCTCCTGCCAGCCGCTTCTGCAGGGACCCCGCCGCCCCACGAGGTCAAGAGGGCTCCGCATTGGGAAGCCGAATTCCTGGGGCTCAGGTCCCGCCATCGGCGGCGCGTGGCCTTTCCCGCGTCCTCCGTCCAGTCCCCAACGCTGCGACCGGCCGCGCCGACCTCTGACGCTCAGAACCGCAGGGGACTCGGAGTCTGCACCGAGGCCGAGATCGGCGAGCAGGAAGCGCGGCCAGGGAGCGCGGGGAGCACCCATAGCGCGCTCGTACTCGCCAGGCGTCTGCCGCCGCGCGCACTCACCGGCGTCCGCCGCCGCACGGCTCCGCGTCCCACGGCGCGTGCGCGGCCCCGCCCCTCGACGGCCCGGCCAACCCCCGGTGCAGGCGCGGCGCGGCGCGGGGCCTCGCGGTCGTCTTCCGCCTCCGCCTCGTTTTTCCGGTCACCACCGACCGCGGCGCCGCCTGCGACGCTGAATGGGAGGGGCTGCTGCGGGGCTGGGAGCGCTCTGGCGTAACACGTGGGTTTAGCCTTGCCTCTCTGAGGCGCTCCGTCCAGAAAGAAAGGTCGCCGGAAAGCCGAGGGGCGCGGAGGGTGACTTCCTTCTCTCGCGCGCTTTTGGGGCTGAAATGCCCCGGCCTTGGTTAGCTCGCGTGTTGCCGTCTCCCCCAGCGGACGACATCCCCGCAGGCCGGTGGGGCTGTGTCCTCCCACCCTATTTCCACTCTGCTCTACCCAATAGAATGCTAGC
>CAUYQG010031264.1:0-22119 GCA_963574415.1 Tarsius wallacei | reverse complement strand
TTCGAGACCCGCCTGGGCAACTTGGCGAGACCGCATCTCTACAAAAAATCAAAAACTAGCCGGGCGTGATAGCGCGCGCCTGTGGTTCCAGCTACTTGGAAGGCTGAGGCGGAAGGATCGCCGGAGCCCAGCAGGTCGAGGCTGCGGTGGCCGGGAGCAGCCACTGCACTCCAGTCTGGGCGACAGAGTGAGACTCCAACTCAAAAAACAAAAAACAAAGGTGGACTGAGCCAAACTAGGGCTGCAACTCACTGGAACTCAGCTCAATTCCTATCGTATTGAGGTATCATTCCTTTAAACTACATTGTCTAATAAATAATAGGGCAAATCCCCTGGGGAAAAATTTGATCAACTTCACCATTTTAAGTTCTTTTACATACAATATTTGGCATACAATACAAAAAATTACAAATCATAGAAAAAGGCAGGTATGGTAGGCTGAATAATGGCCTCCAAATATATCCATATTTTAATCCCTTGAACCTGTGAATTTGTTACCTTACATGGTAAAAGGGACTTTGTGGTTGTGATTAAATGAAGGACATTGAGAGGGGAAATTATCCTGACTTATTTGGGCAGTTCCCAATGTAATCACAAGCGTCGTTATAAAAGGAAGGCAGGTAGATCAGCATGAGCAGTCGGAGATGTGCAGACACAAGCAAATCAAGGAAGGGAGTCACAAGACAAGGAATGCAGGAGGCATCTAGAAGCTGAAAAAGACAAGGAAACATTTTCCCCTAAAGCCTCCAGAAGGAACCAACCCTGCTAGCACCTTGACTTTAGCCCAGTGTGATTGATTTTGGACTTCTGACCTCCAGCACTGTAAGGTAATAAATGTGTGTTGCGTTAGGCCACTAACTGTGTGGGAGTTTGTTACAGCAATAATAGGCTAATACAACAGGGCAATGTGACTGATAATCAAGAGAAAAAAATACAATAGAAGTGACCTAGACCCACATCTGCTCTGATGTTTAGATAACTATTTCAATATGTTAAGGAAAAAAGTGGAGACAATAGGAAAAAAAATGATGAAAAGGTGGAGAATCTCAATAGATAAACTGAAATATATAAAACCCAAATGAACATTCTAGAACTGATGGGTGTGATATCTGAAATAATTCAGATGGGCAAAGCAGCAGACTGACACAGCAGAGGCAAGAGATCAATAAACTAGGAGAGGCGTAGAAAATATACAAGCTAAAGTACAGAAAGATAAATTAGAAAGAACAACGTTAATGACTAAGTTCTTGTTTAATGTCCTTCTAGAATACAATATTTAGCCAAGAAGATAATTCATTTAATCTTAGAATGTTTGTTGTACGAAAGAAAAGGGAATTTGTTTATTTAAATTGTAAATAAACTCACTTTGTAAATCATATTGAGGAAACTCCTGTTAGACTCCTGGATCTAGTTTTCTCCTCACAGATTGCAAGTAGCATAAAATAAAGCTTTTACCAGATTTTAATCTAAATATCACACTCATTTTACAATTCTGAATTTTGGTTTCCACATTTGTAAAATAGAAATAGTAGCACATGTCTCATAGGTTTAGTACAAAGATGAAGTGACATAAGGCCCTTAACATAATGGCTGCTGCAGAGTAAGTATACATTTTTATTATTAATTTTTCCTTAAACATGTATATCTGCCATGCTATAAGGATCATCACAGGAGCATGAGGAAATGGACTCCCATTAAATGAGATAAGATTAAATGAGATAATAGATGTAAAGCTCTCGGCAAAATCCTTGTAAATGGTGACCTTTATTACCATAATGACATAGTTTCAATCTACTAACCCAGGTGTACAATAAACACTATTTTCTTTATTTTCATATAACAAGTTCTGTAATTTTTTTGTTTTTTAATTTTAAAACATTTAAAAAATTAATTTTATTAGCAACAGGGTCTTGCCATGTTGCCCAGGTTGGTCTCAAACTCCTGACTTCATGTTATCATCCTGCCTCAGTCTCCCAAAGTGTTGGGATTACAGGTGTGAGCCACTGAATCCAGCCTGTAAAACAATTTCATTTGTGTTTTGAGTTCCCAATCTGCTAGGGTGACAGCAAATTAATCTCAGAAATTGAGGGTTTTCTTTCTTTCCTGCTGGATAGTGGGTAGGTTCTAGGGGCTCACATTGTGCCAAGGTGTGGGTTGGAGGATAGTCGGTCCATAATCATCTTTCCTCATAGGTCACAAAGAAGTGCCATGTTCCTGTTGCATATGTCTTCTTCAGGTCTGAGCAATCTCCTCTCAAATTCTGATCAGTCTGGGGGCCATAGGAATCTCTCTATTGCTTCATTGCCAAACAAGGACATCTTGGAGTAACTGCCTGTGGCACCACCAACCAAGTCACCCTAGACAGTAGTGCCATCTCTGGAGTCATGTTGTTCCCTGGGATGCTGCTCAGAAATCAGGGCCCCAGGTGTTTCTTTCTTGGACCCACTGCTCTCCCATACCAGTTTCTCACTTCTCTCTCCCCCTGCTTAAGAGGTTTTTCTAGAAAACTCTACCTTCTTAATAGGTTTGAGCTTTTGGAAACTATTGTTTTCTACTTTTGCTATTGCTTCATCTCTCGTTAGAGTCAATAGACACAGAAATTGCTTAAATGGATGAAGAGGAGGAGAAGAGAGGGTACTAGAAGAAAATAAAAATGTATCAGGCAAGGGTTCCAATACTCAACTATGTGGAATCCTTGGTATCAGATTAGCCTTCCTGCCATAAACAACCATAAAACTGGACAAAAGACATGAGCGACCTTTTTCAGGCAACAGACAACAATCAGTGCATAACAGTGACCCCTGAGAGAAGGAGAACGTGTGAGATATTCTCCACAATTATTCTGTCTCTCTGCTGGGGAACAGTTGTGCAATCACAGCACAGCCCCCTGGAATCCTAGCAGTGCAGGGTTGTCCTGCTGTGTTGAGGGAGCAGAGATCAGAGTTTCAGGTTGCTGAGGCAGCTACAATCCATAACTCACTGTACTGGACAGAATGGAACCACATGTGTGGGAGGCAGAAACCCATATGGGAGCTTTCCAATGAGTTCTTGGCTGAGGACTGGGGTGTATGTGTGTAAAGGAAGACTACCTGAGGCCCACCAGAGAGAGACTGCACTTGAGTTGAGAGCAAGCAGATACTAGAGGTCAAGCAAGTAACAGAATTTAGAGTCTCTATAACGTATAATGCACTTTGTCAATTAACAATCTAAAATGCATAAACATGTTAAGGAAACAGGAAAATGTGACCCATAGTAAAAACAACAAAAGCAACAGCAAAGAATTAGTAGAAATTGACCCCAAGATGTTCCAGGTGTTGGAATTAGCAAAGGCTTTAAGGAAATTTTTATACGTATTTTCAAACATTGAAATATGTTTGTGAAGAATTAAAGGAAAATATGGTCTTAATGATTGAACAAATAGAAACCCAAGGAGACAAATGTCAATTATACAAAAGTACCATATAGAAACTCTAGAACTGAAAAGTAGAATACCTGAAACAAGGGACATATAAGATGCACCTGACTTCCTATAGAGAAGGCAGAAGAAAAAGATGGTCACCTTAAAGATAGATCGACAAAAGTGATCCTGTCTAAAAAGCAGAGAGATTCAGAACTGAGAAATATAAATCAAGTCTCAGAGATCTGTGGAATAATATAAAATATCTGGATACACATGCTTGTTTTCTCATCATTGTAAGAGGGAGACCAAAGGCTGATTGGAAGGTGGGTGGGGCTTAAGAACTTTGCACTTCACAGTAGTGTATTATAGCAGGATCTTATGTTGGGGTACCTCCAAGGTCAGTTTATTTGGGTCTTTCCTTTTGGGTCACTCAGATTCTACAGTAAAGACTCTTCTAATGTTCCAATCTCCTGGTAAATCTCCAGCTGTTACCTAAAGGGAGCCCAGTGGGAGAATAAGACTGAGATGGTCTCAGCATCCAACATTCAGGAACAATAGTCATTTAATCCCTTATTTTTGGTACAGTACTCACACCCTCAACTATACCTGTTGTCCTCAGTCCACAGACCTTCTATATTACAGTCTCCAGGTATTATTGTCTCATCTTGAAGGTTAGTGGGGGTCAATTGCTCACAGGTATAGAGTAGGTAAGGGGATCTAGGGATCTGTTTCTCAAACTGCTTTCACCCAATTTTCATGGTTTTGGATCCCCTTTCACTGCCAGTTATAGAGAGATACCTAATTCTTCTGGTTTCTATGCCTTTTTAAGATATTGTGATGGTTAATTTTATGTGTCAATTTGATGGGCCATGTACCGAGATATTTGGTTAGACATTATTCTGGGTGTTTTTATGAGGTGTTTTGGGATGAAATTAGTATTGAAACCAGTAGAGTTGAGTCAAGTAGATTGCCTTCTTTTTTGGTCTGCTCAGCTTTCTGTAACAGAATAGATGGCTTAAACAATGGAAATTTAGGTTTCATGATTCTGGAGGTTGGAAAGTTCAAGATCAAGTTGCTGGGTGATTTGGTTCCTGGTGAGGAGGCCACTTCATGACTTACAGATGGCCATCTTCTCTCTATTGTGTTCCTCCTCCTCCTCCTCCTCCTCCTCCTTCTTTTGAGTCAGGGTTTCACTCTGTTGTCCAGGCTGGAGTGCAGTGGCACAATTATGGCTTACCGCAGCCTTGACCTGGGATCCCCTCAGTCTCCTGAGTAACTGGGACTACAGGTGTGTGCCATGAGGCCTGAATAATTTTTTTATTTTGTAGAGATGAGGCCTCACTATGTTTCCTAGGCTGGTTTTAAACTTCTGGACTCAAGCAGTCCTCCTGCCTTGGCCTCCCAAAGTGCTGGCATCACCATGCCTGGCAGTTTTTCAAAAAAGCATTTAAAATCGACTCCACCATTTACTATATTGTGTCTCTTCTTATTAAGGCATGGATCCCATCATGAGGGCTCCTTCATGACCTACATTCCTCCCAAAGGTCCCACTTCCAAACACCATCACACTGAGGGTTAAGGCTTTAACATATGATGGGGAGGGGGCACAAATGTTTAGTTCCTAACACTCTCTACAATTTGGGTGGGCCTCATCCAATCAGTTGTAGACCTTAATAGAACAAAAGGCTGATCTTTCCCCTAAGCAAGAGGAATTTCACAGCAGACTTCCTTGGATTTCATTGGCAACATGACTCTTTCTGCCTGACAGTCTTTGAACTTGAGCATGTGCTCTGCCTGGGTCTCCTGCACCATCATCTTGCTTAATCTCTCTCTCTGTCTCTGACTCTCTCTCCCTACACAGACAGACAGACACACACACACACACACACACACATCCTATTTTTTCTCTGGAGAACCTCACCCACTACTGACCCAAGAATTATTCCTTCTTGGATCTGCTAAGACAGAACCTTGCCCACTACTGACCCAAGAATTGTTCTTTCTTGAGTCTGCTAAGACAGACACCACTCTTCTTTGGAAGCTTTCTAGCTTCCAAAGATTTGTTGCTGTCGTCTCTTCTGTCTTCCTCATTCTTGTAGCTTTATTGTAGTTCAAAAAAAAAAAAATCATGGCCGGGAGCAGTGGCTCACGCTTGTAGGCTCATGCCTGTACAGGTGTAGTGGCACACACCTGCAGTCTCAGCAACTCAGGAGGCTGGGGCAGGAAGATCGCTTGAGCCTAGGAGTTTGAGGCTGCAGTGAGCTATGATTGTGCCACTGCACTCCCTGGGCAACAGAGTGAAATCCTGCTGCAAAATAAATAAATAAATAAATATTAAAAAATCACTTTAGTAGGTGTTTGGGAGGAGTGAATCTAGACGTGCATGTTTAATCTGCAATTTCAGCCCAGGCTCCTAATTCTTAAGAGTGATTTAAATAACATAACATTTCCTGGAAACTGTGTTCTTATCCAATATGTTAGCAGCCTTCTGTTGGCCTCTCCCTCATTAAAAGTCCTCAAAGAGATTTCTTAATTTCCCTTTCTTCTTGTGTCCAAAAAGGCCACAAAGCTGCTAAAACAAATTATAATTATTCCTGTCCCAAGCCCATTACTTGGACATGACAAATTAGTAAAAGACACTCATTTTCTCCTAAGGCAGTAACTATCCTCGAGAGCCCTGGCTCACCACAATTTCACAAATGCATACCTTCTTGTATATGTCTGGCCTTTGCTGACAGTAATATTAAAAGATGCTTCAAGGTGGGTGTGATGGCTCACGCCTGTAATCCCAGCACTCTGGAAGGCAGAGGTGAGAGGATTGCCTGAGCTCAGGGGTTCAAGACCAGCCTGAGCAACATGGCAAGACTTTGTCTCTACAATAAATCAAAAAATCAGCCAGCCAGGCATGGTGGCACATGCCTGTGGTTCCAGCTGCTTAGAAGGCTGCGGCAGAAGGATTACCTGAGCCCAGCAGGTCGAGGCTACGGTGGCTGTGAGTGTGCTACTGCACTCCAGCCTGAGCAACAGAGTGAAGCTCCAACTCAAAAAAAAAAACAAAGCTTCAAATACAAAACCTCTACTGCATCCAACTCAAGCTATCACTGACAAAGGATGACTTTAGTCTTAGCACCTTAAAGTTATTTTCTTCCCTTAAACAAGTCCTGTCAGCCCCAGCATTAGGTATCCCTGATTTACTGTAAGGAGTTCGCTCTTTTTTTTTTGACTTGGAGTCTCACTCTGTTGCCCAGACTGGAGTGCAGTGGCTGCTCCCGGCCACCGCAGCCTCGACCTGCTGGGCTCCAGCGATCCTTCCGCCTCAGCTTTCCGAGTAGCCGGAATTACAGGCACGCGCTACCACGCCCAGCTGATTTTTTGATTTATTGTAGAGATGAGGTTTCGTCAAGTTGCCCAGGCGGGTCTCGAACCTGCGGGCTCAGGCAATCCACTCACCTCAGCCTCCCAAAGCGCGGGATTACAGGCTGAGCCACCGAGCCCAGCCTAGGAGTTCACTCTTTTCTTATTTATTTATTTATTATATTTAAAAAGCTTTTTAAAATTAAATATGAGTGTTGTAGATGGGGGACTGGGATGATCACCTATGATCCCCTCCCTCTTTTTTTGGTAGAGATGGGCTTTCTTTATGTTGCCCAGGCTGGTCTCAAACTACTGACCTCAAGCAGTCTTCCTGCCTGGGCCTCCTAAAGTGTTGGGATTACAGGTGTGAACCACAATGCCCAGCCTTGGTTTTTAAAAATATCTATTTATTTATTTATTTACTGAGCTGAAGTCTCACTCTATCGCTCAGGCTGGAGCGTAATCGACCTGCTGGTCTCAGGTGATCTTCCTGCCTCAGCCTTCCAAGTAGCTGGAACTACAGGCACACATCACCACATCTGGCTATTTTTTTAAATTTATGGTAGAGACGAGAACTTGCCATGTTGCTCACACTGGTCTCGAACCCTGGGCTCAGACAATCCTCTTGCCTCCCCCTCCCAAAGTGCTGGGATTACAGGCATGAGCCACCATGCCTGACCAGCTTTGCTTATTCTTTTCTTTTTTCTTTCTTCTTATTTTTTTTGAGAAAGCAAGATTTATTGAGAGGACAGAAAAGCTCCCACAGTGGGAGGGGACCCGAAAGGGTTGTCTTTTTCTTTTTTCATAGAGACAGAGTCTCACTCTGTCTCCCAGGCTGGCGTGCAGGCGCATGATCATAGTTCATTGCAGCCTCGAATTTCTGGCCTCAAGCAATCCTCCCATCTCAACCTCCCTAGAAGCTGGAGCTACAAGCATGCACCACCATCTTTTCTACCATTAAAAATAATTGACTTTGGCCTGGCTCGGTGGCTCAGCCTGTTATCCCAGCACTTTGGGAGGCTGAGGCGAGTGGATTGCTTGAGCCTACGGGTTCAAGTCCAGCCCGGGCGACTCGGCGAGACCTTTTCTCTACAATAAATCGAAAATTAGCCAGATGTGGTAGTGTGCGCCTGTGGTTCCGGCTACTTGGAAGGCTGAGGTGGAAGGATCGCCGGAGTCCAGCAGGTCTACACTGGGGTGGCCGTGAGTGTCCCACCGCACTCCAGCCTGGGTGACAGAGTGAGACTTCAACTCAAAAAAAATGATAATAATAATTGACCTTGGTTATACAAACACAGACTAATGTAGACAATGCCCTATTGCTAATTATAATTCTCCTTGCAGTTAGTTGCTCCCGATCTGCCTGCAGCCTATGTTCTGTGGCCAGGACATCTATCTCAGTGGAGGCGACTTCCAGTTGCATCCTGGCTCCCTCTGCGTGAGGCTGCTCCACCTCGGGTGCAGCTTCCTTCTAAAAACCAAAAAGACATTCCCTACTGTCCAAGCATATAAAGATTACATTTTGCTTATCTCTGCTGGTCATATGATCCTTCCGCATTGCCTCCAAATCAACTCAGCATCTTTATTCTAACTCCAACCTACTAAAAACCTCATCATTGTCTTATAGCTTTGTTATATGCCTCTGCCTTCACCCAACCTTTCTCCCCTCTTTTCTGTTAGCAGAATCTTCATTTTTTGTCCATCCATCTGTGCTCTGGTCCCCCATCAGGCACTCTCCTCTGCTCAGGGGCACATCTTGATGAGTTGGACACTTTTCCCGTGGACGGGATTGGCCTAGCTTGGACATGTGATACAGTTCTGTCCAATGAGAGAGAGAACTTTCAGGAGACTTACAAGAAAAGTTGTAGGTTGGGTGCCGTGGCTCACTCCCATAATCCCAGCACTTTGGGAGGCCAAGGCAGGAGGATTACTTGAGCCCAGGAGTTTGAAACCAGCCTGGACAACATAGTGAGACCTTACCTCTACAAAAAAAAAAAAAAAATTATCTGGATGTGGTGGTGTACAGCTACTGGTGACCCTAAGGTGGAAGGATTGCCTGAGCCCAGGAGGTCAAGGCTATGGTGAGCTGTGATCATGCCACGGCACTCCTGTCTGGGCAACAGAGTGAGATCTCAATTCAAAAAAAGAAAAAGAAAAGAAAAGTATTCTCGTTCCTTTAAAGAGATTCCCAGGAAGAGTTATTCTCTTTTGTTATCATTGTTGGGCCTGAATGTGGTTGGCATTGGGAGCTGCAGCAGCCTTCTTGTAACCAGGACAGACTCTAGCCTGAGGAGGGCAAAGGAGAAAGGTGGAAGGACTCTGGGTCCTCTACAACATGACTGAATCCACCAACTATGGAGCTACCTTGCTTCAGGAGATCTTGTTTTATGAGACAATAAAATGCCCTGACTCTCTAAAGCCAAGTTGAAGTTTGGTGTACTAGATTTTTATCTGTTTGGCTCTTCAGAGCCATGGAGACACAGAGGAATGGAGACATTTCTGTCTGTGAGTCAGGAGGTTGGATTTGACCAATGGGGGGGTGGAAGCAGAGTCAGGCCATGGTTCTATAGTGGATGGATTCTTTGCCCAAAGCCATAGATCCTGGCAGGTGGCCTCTCTAGTAGAGTTATACTTCTCCTCAGATTCCAATGACCACTCCTTCCCCTTGCCCTCTCAAGTGTAAGGGTAGCTACTCTCTGTTACTAGTTTCATCCTTTGTCGGTTCCCTGAACCCTGCCTATACCTGTGTATATAATGTTTTTATCAACTTCTCTTAAGTGTTCCCTTTTGAATGTAACATCTGTTTTTTGCCAGTGTTCCCTTTTGGAAGTAACATCTGTTTTTTGCAGTTACTACCCACCTGACTGGACCCTTATTAGCTTTAAAGACATCTTGTTACCATCTTTTATGCAGATGAATCTGTTCATTCGTTTCAGGGCATAAGGTGGTATAATGTTCTCATTTGACTTTTGTCTGACAGGTGATGAATTGATTGCTTTCATCAAAACTTCTGATAAATCTGTCAACATTTTTATTGATTCCAGCTATAACTTTTGGGTTGTTCATATTTATGGAAAAGCAGTACGGAGAAATAAATCTCCAAATGTCTTTAGATTAATGACTTTTCCATGCCTCACAAGTATCTTCTAAAGAAGCCTTATGAGATGTTCCAGCTGAAAATGCTTTGGCTAGGGTTTGTCGATGACTTTTTAGATATGGCACCAAAGGTGATCCATGAAGGAGAGAATTAATAAACTGGACTTTATTAAAGTTAAAAACTTCTGGCTAGGCATGATGGCTCACATCTGTAATTTCAGCACTTTTGGAAGCCAAGGTGAGAGGATCCTTTGAGCTCAGGAGTTTGAGACTAGCCTAGGTAATATAGCAAGATCATGCCTCCACAAAAGCAAAAAACCCCCACCTGTTTTGCAAAAGACACTGTCAGAAGAATGAAAAGACAGGCCAAGCCATAGACTAGAAGAAAATGTTTGCAAAAAACATATACAAAAGATTATTTTTATTTTATTTTATTATTTTTTTATTTTTTGAGTCTGAGTCTCACTCTTGTCACCCAGGCTGGAGTGCAGTGGCATGCTCATCACCACCGCAGCCTCAACCTGCTGGGTTTAGGCAATCCTTCTGCCTCAGCCTTCCAAGTAGCTGGAACTACAGACGCACACTACCACGTCCAGCTAGTTTTGGTGATTTATTGTAGAGATGCGGTCTCACCAAGTTTTCTAGGCTGCTGTTGAACCCGGGGTCTCAGGCAATCCTCTCACCTCGGCCTTCCAGAATGCTGGGATTACAGGCTGAGTCACCACTCCTGGCCCAAAGGATTATTTTATTTGTTTGTTTTGTTTTTGATTTTTGTTTTTTTGAGTTGGAGTCTTACTCTGAAATACAAATACTCTGAATGAGACTATCATGGTGGCTACATATCATATATGTTTGTCCATAGATTGTACAACACCAAGTGTGAACCTTAATATAAACTATAGACCCTGGATGGTGATGATGTGTCATTGTAGCTTCCTTAGCTGTAACAAATATACCACTTGGGTGGGGGATGTTAATAACAGGGGAGGCAAGCATTTGTGGAGCAGGGCATGTGAGATATTGCAGTATCTTCCTCCTAATTTTGCTGTGAACCTAAAACTGCTCTCAAAAAAATAGTCTTTGGCTATTGAAGCCACTCATGTTCTCAGGCCATGGCTTTGGTTCCATCTTCAGCCATCAACCAGGTTCCTTCTCTGATAACTTTTCCTTTTCCTTTTTCTTTTCTTTCTTTCTTTCTTTTTTTTTTTTTTTTTTTTTTGAGTTGAGGTCTCTCTATTACCCAAGCTGGAGTGCAGTGGCACGGCCACAGCTCACCACAGTCTCCACTTTCTGGGTTCAGGCAATCCTTCTCTCTCAGCCTCCTAAGTGGCTGGGACTACAGGTACGTGCCGCTACACCTGGCTAGTATTTTTAAAATTTTTTTTTTTTTTTTTTTTTTGAGTTGGAGTCTCACTCTGTCATCCAGACTGGAGTGCAGTGGCCGCTCCCGGCTACCGCAGCCTCGACCGGCTGGGCTCCGGCGATCCTTCCGCCTCAGCCTTCCAAGTAGCTGGAACTACAGGCGCGCGCTACCACGCCCGGCTAATTTTTTGATTTATTGTAGAGATGAGGTCTCACTTGCCCAGGCGAGTCTCGAACCTGTGGGCTCAGGCAATTCACTCACCTCAGCCTCCCAAAGGCGCGGGATTACAGGCTGAGCCATCGAGCCCGGCTGACTGCAACTATTTTTAACTTCAGTTCTTTGGTACTTCCTTACTGGACTGGATTCTGCTCAAAAGTTTTGCCCTTTAACACTGATTTTACTGGCCTAATAGACTACTTTAGTATCAAACTGACTTTAAAAAGTTATATAATGGAACTTCTGCACCATCAACCACTTTTTACACTCTATAATATTTCTGAGAAGCCCAGGCCCAAGCCAAATTGGGCACTACTACAACCTCATGCCATATGGTTGAAGGTAAAATATCTGAAGTCTCCAACCAATAAAATTAACAATACTGATAGCAAAACTTGAGATAGTGTACTACAGGAGAGAATGGTCTGGGCTAGTAGTCAAAAGACTGAGGCATCTTCCTTTTTTTGATCACCAACTCATTGTACTACCTTGGACTATGTTTGCCCCTCTGAGACTGTTACTCCATCTGTAAAGTGGGTCTGCAAATACTTAAAATACATTCTTCACTAGGATAATTTGAAATAATATTGAATAAGTTTTTATATTTACAAAGCACTTTCACAATCATTACTTTATTCATTTTTGCACTAATTATTCAACAAATACCATTGAGCACCTACTATATGCCTGGCTTTATGCTAAGTTATGGGGATAGAGAGCAAGGTAAGTAAGAAAACAGTTAAAGCACAAAGTAATTAACACAATGAAAGACACACGTATAGAATGCTGTGAAATACTTTTCATGGCTCTGTGAGACAGGTAGAGAGGCAGTGATCATCCTTGTTTTACAGATAAGAAAACTGAAGATCAATAAATAAAGTGCCAAGCATGGAGGCTCATGTCTGTGGTCCCAGCATTTTGGAAGGCTGAGATGGGAGGATTGTTTAAGTCAAGAGTTTGAGAGCAGCCTGGGCAGCACAGCAAGATCTCATCTTTACAAAAAGTAAAAGAATTGGCCAGATGTTGTGGCATGTACCTGTGGTCCCAGCTGCTCAGGAGGCTCAGTTGAAGGGATCACTTGAGCCCAGGATGTGGAAGCTGTGGTGAGCCATAACTGTGACACTACACTCCAGTCTGGCTGGGCAATAGAGTGAAACATTGACAATAATGATAATGATAATGATGATGATGATGATGATAATAAATACCATAATAATATAAACATATAAATAAATAAATATCTATTTAAAGTCACGTGAATAAATAATGGTAGCCTGAGAACATGAACCGAGTTCCCCTGATTTTTTGTTGTAATGTTTTTTCCAGTGCAGATCACTGTCTCAAGTGTTTTCCAAAGCAGTTCACAATAAATTATGCACCTTGACAATACATTGTGAACATAGAACACAATCTGGACCAGTCAGTAGCCCTAGAGCACCAATGAGCTGGTGGGAGTAAAATCTTGAATAGAAGATATGCATATACTTCAGATCAAAGGCAGAATCACATGACAAAATGTCACACTGGATAGAGAGAGACTTGGTAGCCTCCTAGGACTGAAGCACCATTATCCCACAAATATTTAGGAATGCACTCTGGAGCTCTAGTGGAGACCTAAAACCAAACAAACGAACCAATATGGCCCTTACCTCAGGTGGGCTTTAGACCAAAAGCGAAGGTTACTGACTCAATCAAAGGCACATAGTTTTAACTTATTTTACATGAATATGTATATTGGGGAGTAATCATTTTTAAAAAGTGGTAGAAAAAAGGAGAAAGATGTTATGGAAGTGTACACCATGATTTTTCTTCCTTTACTAACATAGAACTGGTTGCAAGAAGACGTGCAAGGTGCTTTAAAGTAGAAAAGAGGAGGCAAGGAGACCTAGTCACAATCACAGTTAAGAGGAACTTACACACAATTATCCTTTTTCGACAGCCCACTTCCATTTGCATTTTTGTCACTCTCTTTTTTTATTTTAAATATGTGGAGTACAATTCAGAGTTAGTTATACAAATGTTCATTAGTCAGGTACCCTTGTTGATGAGGTGTGCCTCCCCTCCCCAGGCAGTTTCCCACTACTGCCAATCCCTTTCTTATAGTATTATGATAGCTGTTCAAGGTCCACATATGAGTGAGAACATGTGATACTCGGTTCTTTGTTTTTGTGCAAGATCACTCAGTATTATAGCCTCTAAATCCATCCAAGTTGCTGCAAAGTTCATGATTTTATCCTTCTTTATGGCTGCATAATATTCCATTATGTATATGTACCACTTTTGTTTATCCAGTCCTCTTTCGATGGGCAGCACAATTGGTTCCATGTTTTTGCTATTGTGAATAATGTTGCAATAAACATGCATGTGCAGATATCTTTTTCATAGAGTGATTTGAGTTCCTCTGGGTATATTCTGAGTAGGGGGATTGTAGGGTCATATGGGAGGTCAATTTTTAGATCTTTTATGAATTGTCACACTTTTCCACAGAGGTTGTACTAGTTTATGCTCCCACCAACAGTGTAGAAGTGCACTGCATCCTCTCCAGCATCTGTTGTTTTTTGAATTATTGATGATGGCCATCGTGACTGAGTTATATGGCATCTCAGTGTGGTTTTAATTTGCATTTATTTGATGACTAGTGAGGCTGAGCATTTTTTCATGTATCTATTGGCTGCTCGTATGTCTTCTTTTGGGAAGTGCTTATTCATATCTTTTGCCCACTTTGTAATGGGGCTGTTTGGGCTTTTTTTTTTTCTTTTCGATGCGTTTGAGTTCCTTGTAGATCCTAGATGTTAGGCCTTTGTGAGACCTACAGTTGATAAATATTTTTTTCCCAGTCCATGGGCTGTGTCTTCGATCTCTCAATGGTTTATTTGGCTTTGCAGAAGCTTGTCAGTTTGTTGAGGTAATACTTGTCTATCTTATTTATTATGGCATGGACACCTGGGGTTTTGATCAGGAATTGGTTGCCAGTTCCAATTTCCATAAGGGTGTCTCCTTTATTTTCTAAGGTTCTTGCAGCTTGAGGTTTTACATTTAGGTCTTTGATCAATTTAGAGTTGATTTTTGTGTATGGGGATAGGTAGGGGACTTGTTTTAAGCTTCTGCATTTGGTCAGCCAGTTTTCACAGCACCATTTACTGAATAGGTTCTCCTCTCCCCAATCGTTAATGGTGGAGGCTTTGTCAAAGATTAGTTGGTTGAGAAATTGAGATTTTGCTTCTGGAATCTCTATCCTGTTCCATTGGTCTATATGCCTGTTCTTGTACCAATACCAGGCTTTTTGATTGTTGTAGCTTTACTTTTTTTTATAAAGGTGTGGGGTACAATTGAGGGTTAGGTATACAAACATTAATTATGCAGGTACCCTTGTTGATGAGGTATGCCCCTCCCTCCCCTAGCAGTTTCCCTTAAAGTCTGGGAGCGTGATGCCTCCCACTTTGTTTTTTGTTTTGTTTTTCTGTGGATTGTTTTGGTGATTTGTGGTCATTTATGCTTCCATTTGAATTCCTGTATTGTTTTTTCCAGGTCTGAGGAGAATGTTGCTGGTAATTTATGGGGTATTGCATTAAATCTGTAGATTGCCTTGGGTAGGATGGACTTCTTAATAATATTGATTCTTCCAATCCGTGAGCATGGAATCTTTTTCCATTTGTTTGAGTCATCTTTGATTTCTTTGAGCAGTTTTTGTAGTTTTCATTGTAAAGATCTTTTACGTCTCTCGTTTTTTGTGTGGCATTTTTGTCATTTTAATCATCATCATCAAACCAGTATTTTAGAGCTCTTATAATTGACAAAGCACCTTCTGATAAATGTTTTCATATGATATAGCATTTCTATTAAATATATATAAGCCTTTCCCATGTTGTAGATGAAGAAACTGAGTCTCAGAGAGGTCAAAGAACTTCACCAAGGTCATTCATCAAATAAGTATAGGAATCCAGTTCTCATGATACCTAATCTAATAAACAACTCAAAGATTACAGTAGATCCTAAATGCATGACATTTTGATTGGCATCTTCTTTAGGAAATGTTAGGGACTTGCCTTCATTTCATTAGCAGCACATTTTCAAGTCATCTCTTAGGGTTGGTTGCTTCTGGAAAGATTTCCACAGATGGCTAACCCCATTTATTTCATTTTCAATTCTTATTATCCCAATCAGAGTGACACTGCCTGACCTTGTCCCTCTAGTCTGGAGACTCATCCTACAAGGAATCTTGTAGCCTTCTATCCCTATGTTGCCTACAAATATAAGGTAGTGAAATTATTTTAATGATGAGTCTTTAGCATGCCCTCTGTTTCACCTTTTGTTACATGCTGTTTTCCTTAACAACGCAGCTAGTCTGACACAAGGGAAAACACAATTTGAGCTCTGTAATCTCTTTCTTGCCCCACTGACCACACTGAATAATTTTCAGCTCTTCTTTTAATGGTTTCTACTCAGATATTTAGAGACAAATATCTTGCCCACTTATCAACTTTTTTTCAGCTACACAGATCAAATCACAGTCCCGGAGGCAGGAGATTTATAGCAAGGAACTGACGTCCTAAAAATAGCCAATTAGGCCCTGATTACAGGAGTTATATCTTGCACTGCATGAGGTCAGGCCATAAAATTTTATAGGTGCTTACTATATGTTTTTATTATTTATTGTCAGCTTATAGGATGTTCAGTGCTGTGCTAGCAAGAGTCTGAACTAAAGACTTTTACTTACACATTCGTCTCCATCAGCCTGACGGGGAATATGACTAGATGCAGAGAAAGTTGAAATGCATGTGAGGGCTCTGTGTTTTTAGATTCATACTATTCAGAAGTCAAGCAACAAGCTAAACCAATCATTGCATTCTGCTCACGACTTGTAAGTAATGATAAATTCCCACATGTGGGGATTTTTGCTCCATGAGATTCTGGCTGATGAGATGTAAATTATTTTCCATTTCTCCTTTTATTGAAAAAGAAAACAATGCCTGTAACACTTTATCAGAAAGCAACATAGCTACCTAGGGACAAACACAAGAGACTTCATCCCATTTGACTAGAACATACTGTGGGAACACGGAATATTATCAAGAGAGCCACAAAATGGTTTAAAGAAAGGACAATAAATACAAGAAGGATGTTGATTGATTTTAGAGGTTTTTTCCAGCTGGCAACAATTTGAAACTCTTTTGGAGACATTCTGAGAAGAGCTATAAACGTTATCAAAAACTAAGAGGTTGCTGCCAGGTGTTATGAGGACAGTATACAAGAAGGCTTGCAAATTGTTTTTACATTTAGGATGGAGTAGGGTAGCCCCAGATGTTTACTGTAGACCAGACAAGAACTCTAAATTGCAAGAGGAAGAGCTTGGGGAATGGAATTGTTTGAAGCCTTCAGTACAGGTATCCTTGAGCACCTACTATACATCACGCATTCCATTAGGAGCTTTACATCTATGATCTCATTTAAACTACCTATTAATTTGGCACCATTATCACCATTTTACAGATGAAAAAACTGAGGCTTAAATAGGTAAGTAATGTGTTCAAGGTCATATGATAAATAAGTAGAGAAGATTCCAACATAAGTCTGAATGACTTCAAAGCCTACTCTGCTACAGTTCTAGAAAGATTTTCACACCACTTTAAAGACGATTGCTTATCTTCCTTCTTCTGGACATTGTTAGCTGTTGGTTAGCCTACAAGCAGCTGAGTTTCATACAGCTTTGTGTTCAGGAGCTTAAAGCTTTCTATTGAGAAGCCTAGATTGATGGTTCTCACCAAAGATAACAATGGATGAAAATTAGAGACTTTCTAAAATTTTGCTACTTGCTAACTTTTTCTCCTAGATGTAAACCAAAAATAAAAACAAATGTCAGAAACCCTGAGGTATAGGATATATTACCCCAAAGCATTAAATCACTTAACTAAATATTCTGACTAGCTGAATAGCTTTTACTCTAAAATCTATGCCACTCTCCTGATCCTGAATGGGGTGTGACTGTCTGGGGTGTCATTGACGACTTCCTAGTCAGAAGGAGTCCATGTGTCATTCACAAAGCACATTTCCAACTTGTGAAACCATGATTCTGGGGACAGTTATTTCAAACACCCTATGTCTGTTAACTGATTCAACAACACCCCTTCTTTTTTTGGCTGCAGCAATTCTGTTCACAAATTGATATATAACTGTGTTAGATGATATCCCAATGGAAATGAACTCTACAAACAGCTCTGGATTCAAGTTTCCTGTGACATCATATGGGCTTCTGTGGGTCTGGAGTGATGGATTTTCTTTTATTACTGATATAAGTCTTCTACTCTCATTTCTTTGCTCCTTTAATTCATTCAGCAGGCATTTATCAAGAACGTAACATGTGTCTAGCACTGTGTTCAGCTATGGGAACACAAAGATAAATAAGACAGTATTTCTGTCTTCAAGACCCACAACCTACTTGAACAAAATGGACGCTTACCCAGGAAAGTGCAATAAAATGTTTCAAGTGGCGTCAAAAAGATACAGGAGCCAAACTACAATAGCTCACTATGTCTAAAACTTGAAAATGTGAGCAAAAAGGAAATCATAAAAGTATTGGATTACAATCCTAATATAAAATATTAACTACAACATTATAAACAAAATATCTAACAGCCATATGGATATAAATAAGTGATTGAATTAATACATGGAGAAAAGGGGCAAATCTTCCTAACAGAAGAATTCCACAAAACAATGTGAAAAAATGAAAGAAAGAAAATCACTATTAGTATGCTATAATAACAAATGCTGCAGGCAAAACTTTAAGGAGGAACAAGATGTTTGTATAGCCTCAAAGTACCCACCTAATTATTTATTAGTTACTTTGGTGGCTTTAGCAGACATCCACAAATGCTTTAATACTCCTCTTTCCAGGAAGTGGAACTTGACTCTCCCCTCTTTAATGTGGGCTGAATTTACTGAATCACTTTTAGCAATTAGAGTATGGAAAGAAAAAGTAGTAACGTTATAGTGAAGAAACATGACATTCTGAAAAATTCCGGACCACTACTCTTTAAAAGTGTCAAAGTTATGAAAAACAAGGAAAGGCCAAGAAACTATTGCAGATTGGAGGAGTCTAAGGAGACATGACAGCTAGATGCAATGTGGGATCCTGGATTGGATCCTGAAACAGAAAAAGAAAATTGGTGGAAAAACTGGTGAAATCCAAATGAAGAATAATTTTGTAGGCTGCTGACATTAGAGGAAGCTGAGTAAAGGATTTATGGAAACTCTCTTATCTTTGCAATCCTTCTGTAAATGTAAACATATTCAAAATTAAAAGATTTTAAAATGTTACAGGTGCCTAAAAAACAAAACCAGAGTTTGAATATTACTGTAAAGCTTTCCAGAGAAGCTGGGGCTTGAGTTGAGTCTTGAAAAACAAGCAGATCTTGGCAAGTCAGACAAAGAAAGGGAAGTCACTTCAGGGAGAGCCCTCCAGGAACAGTGAGTCCCTAGGAGAAGCTGCAGAGGTACAAAATAGCTAACCAATTTGGATCAACAAACTAGCTGCAGGATTTGGAATCTCCCTCACTTGGAGGCATTGTCTTCGATTTCTAACCCCAACTGAAAATGGTCTTCTTTCTTCCAAGATCAGACTCAGTACAGAAGGCTGTATGTTAAACTTCTCAGCTAGTTTCAGTTTCTCTGCTGTGTATTTTCTTCCTGTACCTGTGTTTGCTCACTGATAGTGAGCTGTCATTTCTGGCAAGCAAAGATACTGTACATATGTGAAAAATTAAAATGGGAAGAGCTAGTGATGAAGCTTTATTTTTAATTTGAATAGTCTCTGTTGAATATAATAGCCAAGTTGTTATGCCAACTCTTACTGCCTTCAAACAATAGTAAAATGTTCCTCAATGAGAATGGTGCATTTGTGAGACTGATGTTACAAGGACAATCGTGGGGTTGGGGGCACAGTGACTGAGGAGATGTGACAAGAGTAGAGCCCAAAGCAAATGATATGTCCCAGTATATCCTGTCCCTTTGACCTACTTCCCTCAACATCAGCTGTTTTTTTTTTCCTTTTCTAGTATTTCTAATGAATTGTTGACAGAGAACCTAAATGTCAGGTGAAGAACAAAACAATATTCTCTAAGAGTTGAAAGTAGAATATTTACTTATAGAAGTCCAAATGAGAAATAAGAAATAGACTCCTGAGATGTATAATGACAGAGGTAGATTAGAAATGGTGGCCTCTCCCATTATAGCCCCCAAATGGCTTCTGAGCCAGCAGAACTACTCATCACTCCAGGGAGATTTCAGCTCCCTCTCTTGAAGGCAATTCTATGTACTATTCTCTTTAACAAAAGCTAGAAATCAGCGATAACATGATTATTACAATGAGAGCTGATCAGACTAAATAGGCCTCAGGAAGAAAGATGAGGGACTAGAAGTCCCAGTACCTGGACTACCTCTATAATACTACCTTAAACCCCATGTAGCTGGAACAAGACTGCTTTCTTCTGAGGGTAGGAAACTGGGACTTAGAACCTAAAGCTAGAATCAGAACTGGAGACATGCCATGCCACAGGAGAAGACAATGTTAGAGAAGTGCTATTACAGTGAAAAGTTAGGGGAAAAAACGATAAAACTATCAGAAGTGTATATAGAGCCTAACCTGGACTAGGCCGCCACTGTACCCAAGGAAGACTGACTTTATTCTTCTTCCCACTTTTACCTTCTATTCCCATCACACCATACTGCTTTAGCTCAGGAGATTTTTTATAAAATAATATTTGTTTCTTCCAAGAAATTCTGCTTTCAAAGAAAAATAACTGAATCTATGTGCGTGTGTGTGTGTGTGGCAGGAGAAATGGGGAGGCATTGAATTTTGCACATGCATGCAAGATTTATTTAGGGTGATCAGGGAGGCCCTCTTAGAGGGGGTTGCATTGGAGTATAGTTTGAAGGTACTTATGTTGATATTTGGAAGAAGGGCATTCCAGGGAGAAGGAAATGATGTACAAAGACCTTAAGATGGAGGTCTATCAGGTACATTTGTGAAACAGAAAGGAGACCACTGTGTCCAGAGTGGAAGGAGTGAGAGGGAGAACAGAATAAGATCAGAACAATAGCCAGGAGACAGATCCTGTAGAATTAAAGTCATTATTAGAGCTTTGGCTTTTACTCAGAACCAAATGGGAGCTATGGAAAGGTATGGAGCAGAGAAGTAACATGATTGTATTTACATTGTAAGATGATCCCATAAGCTTCCGTGTGGATAGAAATGCAGGAGAACAATTTATGAAGGCACTCCTGGAACCCAACTGACATCACTTAAACCGAATAGCCCCCTCTGGAAACAATGAAAATGGCCTGAAATCTGGTGCCATAAAAACGTCACATTGTATTATTTTAATATAAATATCTCAAAGAGCACCAGGATTTTTTAAAAATTCCTAGTATGTGCAGATCCATTGTGTTATTCTAAATTGCATCCACAGTTAATCCAGGGAGAAGGTTTCACGGTCATTAGGTTATAGAAACATTAGGAGAAATTCACAATGAATGCACTTTCCTGATGAAGACAAAAAGGCAAGTGAATCATGGTAGAGTAAAAGCACATTTTACTGTTTTAGAAAGAATAGGTTATATAAACCTTTGTGTTCATTCCATTGCCATTCTAGCTTGAATCTAGTGGTATCTCATACTCAACATGTACAAGAGAAATACTTCATAGTTTTCCTCAAAACTCCTCCTCCTCCTCTTTCCTTCATCTTAGTAAATGAAATCTCCACTTACCCAGTGCCCCAACCAGCATCTTTGGTATCCCTTTAGGCTACTTCTTCTTCTTCTTTAATGCATCAAATCCATGATAAATTATTGGGACTGCTACCTCTGTTTGGAGGTGTCTCTGGATTCCATCAACTTATCTCAGTTTCCACCAACTTCTCCCTAGTCCAAGCTACCATCATCTCTTGCTTGAACCACAGCAATGTTCTTCTCTTTGGTCTTTCTGCTTCTAGTTTTTCATACCCTACCTTCCACGATTAAGTTTCTAACCTGCCGTCAGAAAAGTTATTCTAGCATGAAAATCTCGACCTCATATAGGCCTTCATTGCTTTCAAGATGCAACCCTCAGTTCCTTGCTTGACTTAGAAGATCTGATAATTTGGACCCTGTTTGTCCTTGTAGTTTCATCTCTAGCAATACCTCCTTCTTTAGGTATATTCAACCATGTTCAGCAGCTGTGATGGTTAGTTTTATGTGTCAATTTGGCTAGACTATGGTACCTAGATATTTGGTCAAACACCATTCTACATGTCTCTATGAAAGTATTTTTAATTTGTGATTAGCATTTAAAACAACTAGACTTCGAGTAAAGCAGATTACCTTTTTTAGTGTCGGTGGGCCTCATCTAATTCGTTGAAGGGCTTGAAAGAAAAGACTAACCTTCCTTGAACAAGAAGAAATTCTGCTATCAGACTGCCTTCAGACTCCAGATGCAACACCTACTCTTCCCTGGGTCTCCAGCCTGCTGGCTCACCCTGTAGGTCTAACTTGTAAGCCTCTACAATTGTATGACTTAATTTCTTAAGATCTCTCTCTCTCTCTCTCTCTCTCTCTCTCTCTCTCTCTCTCTCTCTCTCTCTCTCTCTCTCTCTCTCTCTCTCTCTCTCTCTCTCCACAAACAAACAAAAAAAAACGAATAAACACACACACACAC